>WNWK01040090.1:0-17136 GCA_009830355.1 Cherax destructor | reverse complement strand
TTCAGTCACAGAGGGGAGGAAGTGGAATAGTTTGGGAAATGATGGTGGAGGCAGGCTCCATAAAATTTTTGAAGAGGTATGATAAAGCCATGGCGATGGAAGTGACCCAGTAGGGCCAGTAAAGAGGCGGGTCCAGGAGCTGACTACCCTGCAACCACAACTAGGTGAGTACAACTGGGTGAGTACACCCACACACACACACAAAAATACGTCGGGCCCCATACTGGGTATGGCCCCCTTTTGGGAACCCCACACCTAGTCAAGCACGTCAAAAAATTAGAGAAAGTGAAAAGGTTTGCAACAAGACTATTTCCCAGAGCAAAGGGGATTGTCCTACGAAGAGAGGTTAAGGGAAATCGGCTGACTACACTAGAGGACAGGAGAGTTAGGGATACATGATAACGACATATAAAATACTGCGAGGAATAGATAAGGTGGACAGAGACAAGATGTTCCAGAGAGGGGACACAGAAACAAGGGGTCACAATTGGAAGTTGAAGACTCCTATGAGTCAAAGGGATGTTAGGAAGTATTTCTTCAGTCATAGAGTTGTCAGGAAGTGGAATAGCCTAGAAAGTGACGTAGTGGAGGCAGGAACCATACAGTTTTAAGACGAGGTTTGATAAAACTCATGGAGCAGGGAGAGAGAGGACCTAATAGCAATCAGTAAGAGGCGGGGCCAGGAGCTATGACTCGACCCCTGCAACCACAAATAGGTGAGTACAAATAGGTGAGTACATAACACACACGCACCCACACGCACACACACACACAAGTAATGATCAAGAGGTATGTGAGGAGCTCAACTTGAGGTTTAAGGAAGTATTCACAATGGAGGAAGGAAGGCAGCTGTGTAGACAGGACGGGGTTAGTCACCAACAAGGGATGTACCAAGTGCTAGAGGGCATACACACAACTGAGGAGGAAGTGAAGCAGATACTCAGTGACCTCGATACCTCAAAGGCTATGGGTCCAGACAATATCTCCCCGTGGGTTCTTCGGGAAGGAGCTGAGGTACTGAGTGTGCCACTTACCATAATATTCAACAAATCCCTTGAAACTGGGCAGCTACCTGAGGTAATGAAGAAGGCCAACGTAGTCCCCATTTTTAAAAAAGGAGACAGAAAAGAGGCACTAAACTATAGACCGGTGTCACTTACATGTATGGTGTGCAAAGTCCTGGAGAAAATCATCAGGAAAAGAATGGTGGAACACCTTGAGCTGAACAGGATAATAAACACCAGACAGCACGGATTCCGGGAAGGCAAATCCTGTGTAACAAACCTCCTAGAGTTCTATGATAAAGTAACAGAGGTAAGGCAGGAGAGAGAAGGGTGGGTTGATTGCATTTTCCTGGACTGCAGGAAGGCCTTCGACACAGTTCCTCACATGAGATTAGTAAAGAAGTTGGAAGAACAAGCAGGTATAACAGGAAGGGCACTGGAATGGATCAGGGAATACCTCAAAGGGAGACAGCAACGGGTCATGGTGCGTGGTGAGGTATCACAGTGGGCGCCTGTGACGAGCGGTGTACCGCAGGGGTCAGTCCTAGGACCAGTGTTATTACTGGTATATGTAAATGAGATGACGGACGGGATAGACTCAGAAGTGTCTCTATTCGCGGATGATGTGAAAATAATGAGGAGAATCACATCGGAAGAGGACCAGGCAGGGCTGCAAACAGACCTGGACAAGCTCGACATCTGGTCTGCAATTGGCTTCTCGAATTCAATCCTCTCCAAATGCAAAGTCATGAGGATCGGAGAAGGCAAAGAAGACCGCTGACAGAGTACAAGCTAGGCGGGCAAAGGCTACAAACCACGGCAAAGGAGAAAGACCTTGGAGTGAGTATAACGCCAAGCACGTCTCCGGAGGCACACATCAACCAGATAACTGCGGCAGCATATGGGCGACTGGCAAACCTAAGATTAGCGTTCCGTTACCTTAACAAGGAATCGTTCAAGACACTGTATACCGTGTACGTCAGGCCCATACTAGAATATGCAGCACCAGTCTGGAACCCACACCTGGTCAAGCACGTAAAGAAACTAGAGAAAGTGCAAAGGTTTGCGACAAGGTTAGTTCCACAACTCAGGGTCTGTCTTATGAAGAAAGGTTGAGGGAAATAGGACTAACAACACTGGAGAAAGAAGAGTCAGAGGAGACATGATAACGACATACAAAATACTGCGGGAATTGACAAGGTAGACAGTGACAGGATGTTCCAGAGAGGAACACAGAAACAAGGGGACACAACTGGAAGCTAAAGACTCAGATGAGTCAAAGGGATGTTAGGAAGCATTTCTTCAGCCACAGAGTAGTCAGGAAGTGGAAGAGTCTAGAGAAAGATATAGTGGAGGCAGGAACCATACATAGTTTTAAGACAAGGTATGATAAAGCTTATGGAGCAGGGAGAGCAGAGACCCAGTAGCAGAGAGCGAAGAGGCGGGGCCAGGAGCTGAGTCTCGACCCCTGTAACCACAATTAGATGAGTCACAATTAGTGACACACACACACACACACACACACACACACACACACACACACACACACACACACACACACACACAGGAGCTGAGTCTCGACCCCTGCAACCACAATTAGGTGAGTACACACACAGGCCTAGTGTCTAATCGACATGTGCCTAGGACAAAATGGCAACTAACTCTCCCTCAACTCTTGCCCACTCTCCCTCTACTCTTGCGCACTCTCTCTCTACTCTTGCCCACTCACCCTCTACTCTTGCCCACTCTCCTTCTACTCTTGCCCACTCTCCCACTACTCTTGCCCACTCACCCTCTACTCTTGCCCACTCACCCTCTACTCTTGCCACTCTCCCTCTACTCTTGCCCACTCACCCTCTACTCTTGCCCACTCTCCCTCAACTCTTGCCTCCTCCCTCTACTCTTGCCCACCACCCTCTACTCTTGCCCCTCTTCTACTCTTGCCCACTCTCCTCTCTACTCTTGCCCCACCCACTACTCTTGCCCACTCACCCTCTACTCTTGCCTACTCTCCTTCTACTCTTGCCCTACCTCCTCTACTCTTACCCACTCTCCCACTACTCTTGCCCACTCACCCTCTACTCTTGCCCACTCACCCTCTACTCTTGCCTACTCTCCTTCTACTCTTGCCTACTCTCCTTCTACTCTTGCCCACTCTCCCACTACTCTTGCCCACTCACCCTCTACTCTTGCCCACTCTCCTTCTACTCTTGCTCTACTTCACTCTCTCTTGCCCTGCCCACTAATCTTCCCTCCCTCTACTCTTGCCCCTCACCCTACTCTTGCCACTCTCCTTCTACTCTTGCCTACTCCTCTACTCTTGCCCACTCTCCTCTACTCTTGCCCACTCATCCCTCTACTCTTGCCCACTCTCCACTACTCTTGCCCACTCTCCTCTACTCTTGCCCACTCTCCCACTACTCTTGCCCACTCTCCCACTACTTTTGCCCACTCTCCTACTCTTGCCTACTCTCCTTCTACTCTTGCCCACTCCCACTACTCTTGCCCACTCCCCCTCTACTCTTGCCCACTCTCCTCTACTCTTGCCCACTCCCTCTACTCTGCCACTCACCCTCACTCTTGCCCACTCCTTCTCTTGCACTCCACTCTTTGCCCACTCTCCCACTACTCTTGCCCCTCTCTACTTTTGCCCATCCTTCTACTCTTGCCACTCTCCCACTACTCTTGCCCACTCCCTACTCTTGCCCACTCCCACTACTCTTGCCCACTCTCCCTACTCTTGCCCACTCTCCCCTCTACTCTTGCCACTCTCCCTCTCTTCCTCTCACTACTTGCCCACTCCCCTCTACTCTTGCACTCCCCACTCTTGCCACTCTCTCTACTCTTGCCCACTCTCCCCTACTCTTGCCCACTCTCCCCTACTCTTGCCCACTCCCTACTCTTGCCACTCTCCTCTACTCTTGCCCACTCCCTCTACTCTTGCCCACTCTCCTCTACTCTTGCCCACTCCTCTCTACTCTTGCCCACTCATCCCACTACTCTTGCCCACTCACCCTCTACTCTTGCCCACTCTCCCACTACTCTTGCCCACTCTCCTCCCTCTCTTGCCCACTCACCCTCTACTCTTGCCACTCTCACTCTCTACTCTTGCCCACTCCCTACTCTTCCCACTCACCCCTACTTGCCCACTCACCCTCTACTCTTGCCCACTCTCCCACTCTCCTTGCCCACTCCCCCTACTCTTGCCCACTCCACCTACTCTTGCCCACTCCCCTACTCTTGCCCACTCTCTCCCACTACTTCTTGCCCACTCTCCCACTACTCTTGCCTCCACTCACCTCCCTACTCTTGCCACTCTCCCTCTACTCTTGCCCACTCTCCCTCTACTCTTGCCCACTCACCCCTACTCTTGCCCACTCTCCTTCTACTCTTGCCCACTCTCCCACTACTCTTGCCCACTCTCCCTCTACTCTTGCCCACTCACCCTCACTTTGCCCACTCCCTCTACTCTTGCCCACTCACCCTACTACTCCTTTTGCCCACTCCCCTCTACTCTTGCCACTCACCTCTACTCTCTTGCCCACTCTCCTATCTTCCACTACTCTCTCTCTCCACTCACCCCTACTCTTGCCCACTCTCCCTCTACTCTTGCCCACTCCCCACTCTCTTGCCCATCACCTCTACTCTTGCCCACTCTCCCTACTCTTGCCCACTCTCCCATCTCTTGCCCACTCCCCACTACTCTTGCCCACTCACCCCTACTCTTGCCCACTCACCCCTACTCTTGCCCACTCTCCCACTACTCTTGCCCACTCACCCCTACTCTTGCCCACTCACCCTCTACTCTTGCCCACTCCCCATACTCTTGCCCACTCCCTACTCTTGCCCACTCCCCTACTCTTGCCCACTCACCCACTACTCTTGCCCACTCACCCACTACTCTTGCCCACTCACCCTCTACTCTTGCCCACTCACCTCTACTACCTTGCCCACTCACCCTCTACTCTTGCCCACTCACTCCTCACTCTTGCCCACTCACCCCTACTCTTGCCCTCCCTACTCTTGCCACTCACCCTCTACTCTTGCCCATCCCCTACTCTTGCCCACTCACCCTCTACTCTTGCCCACCTCACCCCACTCCTTACTCCACTCACCCACTACTCTTGCCCACTCACCCCTACTCTTGCCCTCACCCTCTACTCTTGCCCACTCACCCTCTCCTACTTCCTTCACTCACCCTCTCTTGCCCACTCTCCCACTACTCTTGCCCACTCACCCTCTACTCTTGCCCACTCACCCTCTACTCTTGCCCACTCACCCTCTACTCTTGCCCACTCACCCACTACTCTTGCCCACTCACCCTCTACTCTTGCCCACTCACCCTCTACTCTTGCCCACTCACCCTCTACTCTTGCCCACTCACCCTCTACTCTTGCCACTCACCCTCTACTCTTGCCCACTCACCCTCTACTCTCCTTCTCTCTTCCCTCACCCACTACTCTTGCCACTCACCCTCTATCTTGCCCACTCACCCCTACTCTGCCCACTCACCCCTACTCTTGCCCACTCACCCTCTACTCTTGCCCACTCCACTACCTTCTCCCCCTTGCCCACTCACCCTCTACTCTTGCCCACTCACCCTCTACTCTTGCCCACTCACCCACTACTCTTGCCCACTCACCCTCTACTCTTGCCCACTCACCCACTACTCTTGCCCACTCACCCACTACTCTTGCCCACTCACCCTCTACTCTTGCCCACTCACCTTCCCTCACCTACAATCTTCCCTCCTGGGACTCTTATCGACATCATTTTTGTCACATTATCACTATGGTAACATTACACAGTTGCCAGACACACCTGTCAGTTATACGTCAGCGTGACACACCTGTCAGTTATACGTTAGCGTGACACACCTGTCAGTTATACCTCAGTGTAACACAGCTGCCAGACACACCTATCAGTTATACCTCAGTGTAGCACAGCTGCCAGACACACCTGTTAGTTATGCCTCAGTTTGACACAGCTGCCAGACACACCTGTCAGTTATACCTCAGTGTAACACAGCTGCCAGACACACCTATCAGTTATACCTCAGTGTAACACAGCTGCCAGACACATCTGTCAGTTATGCCTCAGTTTGACACAGCTGCCAGACACACCTGTCAGTTATACCTCAGTGTGACACAGTTGTCAGACACTGTCCTATGAAAAAAGGTTGAGGGAAATAGGACTAACAACACTGCAGGAAAGAAGGGTCAGAGGAGACATGATAACGACATACAAAATACTGCGGGGAATCGACAAGGTAGACAGTGACAGGATGTTCCAGAGAGGGAACACAGAAACAAGGGAACACAACTGGAAGCTGAAGACTCAGATGAGTCAAAGGGATGTTAGGAAGCATTTCTTCAGCCATAGAGTCGAGACTCAGCTAGGAGCTGAGTCTCGACCCCTGGAACCACAATTAGGTGAGTACAATTAGGTGAGTACATGTCAGTTATACCTCAGTGTGACAGTTGCCAGACACACCTGTAAGTTATACATCAGTGTGACAGTTGACAGACACACCTGTTATTCAGTGTGACAGTTGACAGACACACCTGTAAGTTATACATCAGTGTGACAGTTGACAGACACACCTGTTATTCAGTGTGACAGTTGACAGACACACATGTCAGTTATACCTCAGTGTGACAGTTGCCAGACGCACCTGTCAGTTATACCTCAGTGTGACAGTTGACAGACACACCTGTCAGTTATACCTCAGTGTGACAGTTGACAGACACACCTGTCAGTTATACCTCAGTGTGACAGTTGACAGACACACCTGTCAGTTATACCTCAGTGTGACAGTTGACAGACACACCTGTCAGTTATACCTCAGTGTGACAGTTGACAGACACACCTGTCAGTTATACCTCAGTGTGACAGTTGACAGACACACCTGTCAGTTATACCTCAGTGTGACAGTAATACCATCACACAATTAATGACTAATACAGTGATACCTCTCATATCCGAACTATATGGGCCGAGACAGGTTCGGAAAACGGAATATCGGGATACGTGAGGGGGGGGGGGGAGGGAAAAAGAGCGCATTCGTACCGTTATATCGCCATCGGCGACGGCGTTGTAGGTTTAAAAAACGAGTCCAACGTCGTCTGGCGGTGGGACCAGACACTCTGGGCTCGAATAACAGCCTCCCGGATTTCACGGACCACAGGACCATAACTTATTAAATGGACTGTGGACAGTGGATGCTGCAAATACTCCAAAAGTGTTTCGACACCTGCCCTTGCTCTTGGAGGCATTGGATCGTCGACACTTTCGGAATGTTTCGGGTGCAACTGATTCTGCAATCTGTGCATCCGTCAGAGACTGCACAACAGGGTCGTCTTCGTCACACTAGCAACAGGGTCGTCTTCGTCACACTAGCCAGTCCTTCACGCCGTCTTCTGTAGTTTCTTCCCAACCTTGAACCAACCTGCATCCACGTGCCACAGTATTTCCCTCTTTTTTTCTAGAGTAAGCACATTCCTGGACCTCTTCGGTGCCATACACAAGATAGCTAGGACAAAACACAACTGTTATAGTGGTAAAAGGAGGGCGAAGAGCGCGGCTCCTAGTGGCCAACCGGTACACTAAAGTGCGCGCCAAGTTTGAATGGCTGTTCGAATGTTTCGGCAATAATGTTAGAATTTTGCCCTAGGTGCACTAGCCTCTAGTGCATCTAGGTGCACTAGCTGTGCTCTCTCACACTACTTCCCTCCACCCTCACACTACCTCTCAGTATTTAATACGTAATGGTCATGTCTCCCCTGCAACTTCTGTCTTCCAGTGACGTGAGGATCATCTTCATCTTCCTTCATGTCTCTCACCTCCTTAACAAATCTGGTGTAATTACTTATTTCACTTTGAATGAGTTGAGTTCTAGCTCTTGAGCGCGACTCTTGAGATTTCGACTGAGTGATGTCACTTAAGTTTGATACATTCTTACTGTAAACTTCTCTCTGGAATCATGTGTGTCTTATTTTCTTAATAAAAATATAAAATTACATTTTCTTACCCACTCACACGAACACACAGACTTGTGTTCTAACACAACACAAACACACGGACTTGTGTTCTAACACAATACAAACACACAGACTTGAGTTCTAACTCCACACAAACACACAGACTTGTGTTTTAACTCCACACGAACAGACAGACTTGTGTTCTAACACCACACAAACACACAGACTTGAGTTCTAACTCCATACAAACACACAGACTTGTGCTTTAACTCCACATAAACACACAGACTTGTGTTCTAACACCAAACAAACACACAGACTTGTGTTCTAACTCCATACAAACACACAGGCTTGTGTTCTAACACCTCACAAACACACAAACTTGTGTTCTAACACCAAACAAACACACAGACTTGTGTTCTAACTCCACACAAACACACAAACTTGTGTTCTAACACCAAACAAACACACAGACTTGTGTTCTAATACAACACAAACACACAAACTTGTGTTCTAACTCCACATAAACACACAGACTTGTGTTCTAACACCACACAAACACACAGACTAGTGTTCTAACTCCACACAAACACAGCCTTGTGTTCTAACACCACACAAACACACAGACTAGTGTTCAAACTTCACACAAACACACAGACTTGTGTTCTAACACCACACAAACACACAGACTTTTGTTCAAACACCACACAAACACACAGACTTTTGTTCAAACACCCAAAAACACACAGACTTGTGTTCTAACACAACACAAACACACAGACTTGTGTTCTAACACCACACAAACACACAAACTTGTGTTCTAACTCAACACAAACACACAGACTTGTGTTCTAACTCAACACAAACACACAAACTTGTGTTCTAACTCAACACAAACACACAGACTTGTGTTCTAACTCAACACAAACACACAGACTTGTGTTCTAACACCACACAAACTTGTGTTCTAACTCCACACAAACTTGTGTTCTAACTCCCCACAAACACACAGACTTGTGTTCTAACACCCCACAAACACACATACTAGTGTTCTAACTCCACACAAACACACAGACTTGTGTTCTAACTCCACACAAACACACAGACTTGTGTTCTAACTCCACACAAACACACAAACTTGTGTTCTAACTCCACACAAACTTGTGTTCTAACTCCACACAAACACACAGACTTGTGTTCTAACTCCACATAAACACATAAACTTGTGTTCTAACTCCCCACAAACACACAGACTTGTGTTCTAACACCCCACAAACACATAGACTAGTGTTCTAACTCCACACAAACACACAGACTTGTGTTCTAACACCCCACAAACACAAAGACTAGTGTTCTAACTCCACACAAACACACAGACTTGTGTTCTAACACCACACAAACACACAGACTTGTTTTCTAACACCACACAAACACAAAGACTTGTGTTCTAACTCCAAACAAACACACAGACTTGTGTTCTAACTCCACACAAACACACAGACTTGTGTTCTAAATCCACACAAACACACAGACTTGTGATCTAACTCCACACAAACACACAGACTTGTGTTCTAACTCCACACAAACACACAAACTTGTGTTCTAACTCCACACAAACACACAGACTTGTGTTCTAACACCACACAAACTTGTGTTCTAACACCACACAAACACACAAACTTGTGTTCTAACTCCACACAAACACATAGACATGTGTTCTAACACCACACAAACTTGTGTTCTAACACCACACAAACACACAAACTTGTGTTCTAACTCCACACAAACACACAAACTTGTGTTCTAACTCCACACAAACACACAGACTTGTGTTCTAACTCCACACAAACACACAGACTTGTGTTCTAACACCACACAAACTTGTGTTCTAACACCACACAAACACACAAACTTGTGTTCTAACTCCACACAAACACACAGACTTGTGTTCTAACTCCACACAAACACACAAACTTGTGTTCTAACTCCACACAAACACACAAACTTGTGTTCTAACTCCACACAAACACACAAACTTGTGTTCTAACACCACACAAACACACAAACTTGTGTTATAACTCCACACAAACACACAAACTTGTGTTCTAACTCCACACAAACACACAAACTTGTGTTCTAACTCCACACAAACACACAGACTTGTGATCTAACTCCACACAAACACACAAACTTGTGTTATAACTCCACACAAACACAACCCCCTCCCTCTCCCCACCACACAAGTGTGATGACAGCAGATTAGCCAATCACATCACAACCACCACTAATCAACTACTCCCTCTCAAACGAGCCAATTAGAGGCGAGGAGGGGCGGTTGAGTAATTAAGATTATCAAAGAGTCTCATCCACCTGACAACTAATGGTTGTATGGTTGTGGCTGGTGGTTGTATGGTTGTCACGGGTGGTTGTATGATTGTGGCTGGTGGTTGTATGGTTGTAGTTGGTGGTGGAATGATTGCGATTAGTGGTTTTATGGATGGTTGTGACTGGTGGTTGTATGGTTGTGACTGGATAGTTAGTTGTAGCTGGTAGTAGGATGGTTAGTTGTGGCTGGTGTTCGGATGGTTGGTTGTGGCTGGTGGTTGGATGGTTGGTTGTGGCTGGTGGTTGGATGGTTGGTTGTGGCTGGTGGTCGGTTGTGGCTGGCGGTTGGATGGTTGGTTATGGCTGGTGGTTGGATGGTTGGTTGTGGCTGGTGGTTGGATGGTTGGTTGTGGCTGGTGGTTGGATGGTTGGTTGTGGCTGGTGGTTGGGTGGTTGGTTGTTGCTGGTGGTTGGTTGTGGCTGGCGGTTGGATGGTTGGTTATGGCTGGTGGTTGGATGGTTGGTTGTGGTTGGTGGTTAGATGGTTGGTTGTGGCTGGTGGTTGAATGGTTGGTTGTGGCTGGTGGTTGGATGGTTGGTTGTGGCTGGTGGTTGGATGGTTGGTTGTGGCTGGTGGTTGGATGGTTGGTTGTGGCTGGTGGTTGGATGGTTGGTTGTGGCTGGTGGTTGGATGGTTGGTTGTGGCTGGTGGTTGGATGGTTGGTTGTGGCTGGTGGTTGGATGGTTGGTTGTGGCTGGTGGTTGGATGGTTGGTTTTGGTTGGTGGTTGGATGGTTGGTTGTGGTTGGTGGTTGGTTGTGGCTGGCGGTTGGATGGTTGGTTATGGCTGGTGGTTGGATGGTTGGTTGTGGTTGGTGGTTAGATGGTTGGTTGTGGCTGGTGGTTGAATAGTTGGTTGTGGTTGGTGGTTGGTTGTGGCTGGTGGTTGGATGGTTGGTTGTGGCTGGTGGTTGGATGGTTGGTTTTGGTTGGTGGTTGGATGGTTGGTTGTGGTTGGTGGTTGGTTGTGGCTGGCGGTTGGATGGTTGGTTATGGCTGGTGGTTGGATAGTTGGTTGTGGTTGGTGGTTGGATAGTTGGTTGTGGTTGGTGGTTAGATGGTTGGTTGTGGCTGGTGGTTGAATAGTTGGTTGTGGCTGGTGGTTGGATGGTTGGTTGTGGCTGGTGGTTGGATGGTTGGTTGTGGCTGGTGGTTGGATGGTTGGTTGTGGCTGGTTGTGATGTAGTCAGTGTGCTGTGAGGTCTACCTAAGCAGCCACACCTGCCCTACGTAAATAGCTGTCAGACCACGCCTCTCGGATTAAGGCTCAGGTCTTTTGTCTTTTGGACTAGTGTCAGGTCAAAGCACATGGTGCACTCCTCATTGGGGGGATGCTTGGAGGACCATATAAGGCCGAGGAAACAACTAGAGAGGTGATTCTGGCGGAGCTCTGGCCTGTGTGCGGAGCTCTGGGCTGGAGACATTCTGGCGGAGCTCTGGCCTGTGTGCGGAGCTCTGGGCACGAGATTCTAGCAGAGCGGCTGCCGGTGTGCAGAGCTCAGGGAGAGAGCTGCTGTAGAGTCTCTGGAGGAGACTGTTGGAGACTCTGGGCAGAGTTCCGTTGGAGCAGGTCTTGGGACCTGTGGCTAGAAGTGTGACTTGAGTTCCTGTGGTGAACTGTCCTCTGAACTATATTGTAAGTTATATTCTGTTTCGTCAGTTGATTGTATTCAATGTCTCCCTGCTTATATGTACAATCCCCATTTATCTAAACTCAATAGTGTTCTCCTGTTCCCAAATATATTATTGTACAAGGACTTAATTTAATAATAAACTGTGTTTGAGTGGAATAGTAATATTCACTGCCCCCATTATATTCTTATTATTCTTTATGCTTATATTATATTTTATTTTATTATATTTTATTTTAGGTAGAGAGAGGGTGAGTAGTGTTAGGTGGTAATGAGAGGTGATGGTGTAGTCACCAGTGACCTCACATATCCTCCGCTCCTGTCAACGTCACCTCCTGCCTACTCACTCCCTCCCTTTACTTCCCTATTCCCCGATTATCCCTTGTTTCCTTACCCCCCTACATGACATGGTGGTTGGATGGTTGGTTGTGGCTGGTGGTTGGATGGTTGGTTGTGGCTGGTGGTTGGATGGTTGGTTGTGGCTGGTGGTTGGATGGTTGGTTGTGGCTGGTGGTTGGATGGTTGGTTGTGGCTGGTGGTTGGATGGTTGGTTGTGGCTGGTGGTTGGTTGTGGCTGGTGGTTGGATGGTTGGTTGTGGCTGGTGGTTGGATGGTTGGTTGTGGCTGGTGGTTGGATGGTTGGTTGTGGCTGGTGGTTGGATGGTTGGTTGTGGCTGGTGGTTGGATGGTTGGTTGTGGCTGGTGGTTGGATGGTTGGTTGTGGCTGGTGGTTGGATGGTTGGTTGTGGCTGGTGGTTGGATGGTTGGTTGTGGCTGGTGGTTGGATGGTTGGTTGTGGTTGGATGGTTTGATTGTTGGCTGTGGCTTGTGTTTGGTTGTGGCCGTTGGTTGGATGGTTGTGACTTGTGGTTGGTTGTGGCTGGTAGTTGGATGGTTGGGTATGGTTGGATGGTTAGTTGTGGCCGGTGGATGGATGGTTGGTTGTAGTTGGATGGTTGGTTGTGGCTGGTGGTTGGATGGTTGGTTGTGGCTGGTGGTTGGATGGTTGGTTGTGGCTGGTGGTTGATGATTGGTTGTGGCCGGTGGTTGGATGGTTGGTTGCAATTGGTGGTCTGTTAAGAGGTTGTTCTTCTTAAGGAGTGTTCGGTTTAAGAAATTCCTTTGGAGGAAAAACAATAATCTTAGTGAAGAGGTCATTATAAGGAGTGTCCGGTTAATTAAGTGTCCGGTTGAGTGCCCAGTTAAATCAGTATTTGTTTATTGAGTGTCTGCTTAACAGAGTGTCCGCTTAATTGGGTGCCCGCTTAATTGTCTCCTTAATTGAGTCTGGTTAATTGAGAGTTCAGTTAATCGAGATTCCGGTTAACTGAGTGCCGGGCTAATTGAGTCTGGTTAATGGAGTGTTCGGTTAAATTAATTTGTTTAACAGAGAGTCCGGTTAAGGGAGATTTCCTTATAAACAGAGTTACAAAGAAAGCATACATTATTATTATCATTATTATTATTATTTGTGTCATCTGACTGGACAGTTTGTGAGTGCCATTTGACTGGACAATTAATTCCAGGTAGACACCAACTATATATTAAAGACTGGTGAACAAGTTTGCAATGTGAGCCACAGAATAAACTGCAGGAAATGACTCCGTTTCTGAATCACTGTTGACTGCTGAACTAGCAGTGAGAGAGAGAGAGAGAGAGAGAGAGAGAGAGAGAGAGAGAGAGAGAGAGCTCCCAGAGGGTGGAGTCCAGCACAGGATGTTCTTCCTGGTGGTAAAGTCTTGTGATGATGACATACAGGCTGACCACACATATGTGACGATGGGGCCGGATAACAACTCTCCACGGGTCCTGAGGGAACAGAGGAGCTATGTGCACCACTAACAACAATCTTCAACACATCTATCGAAACTGGGCGACTACCTGAGGTGTGGAAGACAACAAATGTAGTACAATTTTTTTTAAAAAGGAGACAGACACGAAGCATTAAACTACAGACCAGTGTCACTGACATGTACAGTATGCAAAGTCATGGAGAAGATTATAAGAACATAAGAAAAAAAGAACACTGCAGCAGGCCTACTGACCCATGCGAGGCAAGTCCATCACTCACCGGCTTAGACTCGACCACCTGGAGCTAACCTTCTCCAGATAAACTCCAGGTAGTCAGGTCACTTCCACTTAAGAATTAGTACGACATCTGCCCTAGAAGCACAAGCTAGTTAGGTCCAACTCACACCCACCCACACCCACTCATGTATTTATCCAACCTATTTTTAAAACTACACAACGTCTTAGCATCTATGACGGTACTCGGGAGTTTGTTCCACTCATCCACAACTCTATTACCAAACCAGTGCTTTCCTATATCCTTCCTGAATCTGAACTTTTCCAACTTGAAACCATTGCTGCGAGTCCTGTCTTGGCTGGATATTTTCAGCACGCTATTTACATCCCCTTTATTTATTCCTGTTTTCCATTTATACACCTCAATCATATCCCCCCTAATTCCACGCTTTTCTAGAGAGTGCAGATTCAGGGCCCTCAGTCTATCCTCTTAGGGAAGATTTCTGATACATGGGAATCAACTTTGTCATCCTCCTTTGTACGTTTTCCAGTGCATTTATATCCATTCTGTAATACGGTGACCAGAACTGTGCAGCATAATCTAAATGAGGCCTAACCAAAGATATATAGAGTTGAAGAACAACCTGAGGACTTCTATTATTTATACTTCTTGATATGATGCCAAGGATTCTGTTAGCTTTCTTGCGAACACTTATGCATGGTTGTCTTGGTTTCAAATTACTGCTAACCAGAACTCCTAAATCCTTCTTGCAATCACAAGTATTAAGATCTACATTATTCAGTTTATATGTGGCATGGTTATTGTCCTTCCCAACATTTAGAACTTTGCATTTGTCTACATTAAACTGCATCTGCCACTTCTCCACCACTGCATCAGTCTATTCAAATCCTCCTGGAGTGCTCTAATGTCCTCATTAGAATGAATTGGACGGCCTATTTTGGTGTCATAAGCAAATTTGCTTATGTTGCTATTTTTTCCCTCATCTATGTCGTTTATGTAAATTGTAAACAACAGGGGGCCCAAAAGTGACTCCTGTGGGGCACCGCTTGAGACGTGCCCCGATTCTGATTTCTCCCCATTTATGCAAACTCTCTGCCCCCTATTTGTCAACCATGCCTCTACCCAGGAAAAAATTTCTCCTCCTATTCCGTGTGCCTTAAGTTTCCTCAAGTAGCCTCTGATGTGGAAGTTTATCGAAAGCCTTACTGAAGTCCATATACACAATATCATATTCATTATTAGGAGAGTGGTGCAGCACCTAGAAAGGAATGAACTTATCAACGACAACCAGCACGATTTCAGGGATGGGAATTCCTGTGTAACAAACCTACTGGCTTTCTATGACAGGGTGACAGCAGTAAGAAAAGAGAGGGGTGGGTACATTGCATTTTCTTGGACTGTAAGAAGGCTTTTGACACAGTTCCACACAAGAGATTAGTGCAGAAGCTGGAGGACCAGGCAGGTATATCAGGGAAGCCACTGCAATGGATCAGGGAATACCTGTCGGGAAGACATCAGAGAGTCATGGTAAGAGACGAAGTGTCAGAGTAGGCGCCTGTGACGAGCGGGGTTCCACAGGGGTCAGTCCTAGGACCGGTGCTGTTTCTGGTATATGTGAAAGACATTACAGAAGGAACAGACTCAGAAGTGTCCCTGTTTGCAGATGATGTGAAGTTGATGAAAATTCAATCGGACGAGGACCAGGATGAACTACAAAGGGATCTGGACAGGCTGCAGGCCTGGTCCAGCAATTGGCTCCTGGAGTTCAACCCCACCAAGTGCAAAGTCATGAAGATTGTGAAGGGCAAAGAAGACAGCAAACGGAGTATAGTCTAGGGGTCCAGAGACTACAAACCTAACTCAAGGAAAAGGATCTTGGGGTGAGTATAACACCAGGCACATCTCCTGAGGCGCACATCAACCAAATAACTGCTGCAGCATATGAGCGCCTAGCAAACCTAAGAACAGCATTCCGACATCTTAATAAAGAATCGTTCACGACCCTGTATACTGTGTACGTTAGGCCCATACTGGAGTATGCAGCACCAGTTTGGAACCCACATCTAGCCAAGCACCTTAAGAAGCTAGAGAAAGTGCAAAGGTTTGCAACAAGACTAGTCCCGGAGTTAAGGGGTATGTCCTACGAGGGAGGTTAAGGGAAATCGACCTGACGACACTGGAGGACAGGAGAGATAGGGGGGACATGATAACGACATATAAGATACTGAGAGGATTCGACAATTTGGACAGAGACAGAATGTTCCAGAGATGGGACACAGCAACAAGGGGACACAGTTGGAAGTTGAAGACTCAGATGAATCACAGGGATGTTAGGAAGTATTTCTTCAGTCACAGAGTGGTCGGGAAGTGGAATAGTTTGGGAAGCGATGTAGTGGAGGCAGGTTCCATACATAGCTTTAAGAAGAGGTATGATAAAGCTCATGGCGCAGGGAGAGTGACCCAGTAGCGGCCAGTGAAGAGGCGGGGCCAGGAGCTATGAATCGACCCCTGCAACCACAACTAGGTGAGTACACATACACACACACACACACACACACACTCACACATACATACACTCACACATACATCAACTCACACAAACACACACACACACACTCACACACTCACACTCACATACACACTCAAACACACACACACACACACAGCTGTCTGCATGGATCTTAAAAAAATCCCATTTTACTTGACCTGAAAAAACGATTTTTGATTAATATGATGACAAAAACTTGTGTAAGAGTGAGCGAAGTTGTAGAGTGAGTCAGAAGCAGCGACTGACACTGCTGACACTAGACACACTGCTGACACTAGACACACTGCTGACACTAGACACACTGCTGACACGAAACACACTGCTGACACTAGACACACTGTGACACTAGACACACTGAAGACACTAGTGACACTAGACACTGGTGAGACTAGACACACTGAAGACACTAGTGACACTAGACACTGAAGACACTAGGACACTAGACACTGGTGAGACTAGACACACTGAAGACACTAGTGACACTAGACACTGGTGAGACTAGACACACTGAAGACACTAGACACACTGAAGACACTAGTGA
>WNWK01040089.1:0-17136 GCA_009830355.1 Cherax destructor | reverse complement strand
CACTAACAGACTTTTTCCCCTAAAATTTTTTGACTTTTTTTGTCCCTTTGCCTTTATAAAAAGGAACAATACACGTCTCTGCCAACCCTAGGTACCTTACCCTCTTCCATACATTTATTAAATAATAGCACCAACCACTCCAAATTATATCCCCACCTGCTTTTAATATTTATCTTTATCCCATCAATCCCAGCTCCCTTTTACCCCTTCATTCTACCCACTGCTCACGAACTTCCTACACCTACAACTGGCTTTCCACACTCCTACAAGATGTTATTCCTCCTTGCTCCTACACACGAAATCACAGCTTCCTGTTTCATCAACATTTAACAAATCCTCAAAATATTCTCCATCTTCCCGATCCCTTAACTTCCATTTAATAACTCTCTCCTATTTTTAACTGTCAAATCCATTTGTTCTCTAGGCTTCTCAACTTATTAATCTCATTCCAAAACTTTTTCTTATTTTCAACAAAATTTGCTGATAACATCTCACCCACTCTCTCATCTGCTCTCTTTTACATTGCTTCACCACTCTTTTAACCTCTCTTTTTCTCTCCATATACTCTTCCCTCCTTGCATCACTTCTACTTTGTAAAAACCTCTCATATGCTAACTTTTTCTCCCTTACTACTCTTTTTACATCATCATTCCACCAATCGCTCCTCTTCCCTCCCGCACCCACTCGCCTGTAACCACAAACTTCTGCTGAACACTCTAACACTACATTTTTAAATCTACCCCATACATTTTCGACCCCATTGCCTACACTCTCACTAGCCCATCTATCCTCCAATAGTTGTTTATATCTTACCCTAACTGCCTCCTCTTTTAGTTTATAAACCTTCACCTCTCTTTTACTTACTGATTCTATTTTCCTTGTATCCCATCTACCTTTTACTCCCACTGTAGCTATAACTAAAAAGTGATCTGATATATCTGTGGCCCCTCTATAAACATGTACATCCTGAAGTCTACTCAACAGTCTTTTATCTACCAATACATAGTCCAACAAACTACTGTCATTACGCCCTACATCATATCTTGTATACTTATTTATCCTCTTTTTCTTAAAATATGTATTACCTATAACTAAACCCCTTTCTATACAAAGTTCAATCAAAGGGCTCCCATTATCATTTACACCTGGCACCCCAAACTTACCTACTACACCTCTCTGCATGTTTCTCCCACTTTAGCATTTAGGTCCCTACCACAATTACTCTCTCATTTGGTTCAAAAGTTCCTATACATTCGCTTAACATCTCCCAAAATCTCTCTCTCTCCTCTACACTCCTCTCTTCTCCAGGTGCATACACGCTTATTATGACCCACTTTTCACATCCGACCCTTATTTTAATCCACATAATCCTTGAATTTACACATTTATATTCCCTCTTCTCCTTCCATAACTGATCCTATAACATTATTGCCACCCCTTCCTTAGCTCTAACTCTCTCAGATACTCCTGACTTAATCCCATTTATTTCTCCCCACTGAAACTCGCCTACCCCCTTCAGCTTTGTTTCGCTTAGGGCCAGGACATCCAACTTCTTTTCATTCATAACATCGGCATAAGAAATAATGTAAATCAAATTATTCCGTTCCAGAAACCCAGATGTAAAAAAAATCTTTTTTACACATTAAATGTACATTTATCTACACACAAAACAATGAGATATATACTGTACATAGTATAAAATAGTAATAAAATGACACTTACCTTTATTGAAGAGTTGTTGATGTGTGGAAGCAGGAAGGAGGGGAGAAGGTGGTGGTGGTGTTGCTAGTGTTTGGAAGGGGAATCCCCTTCCATTAACACTTCAGGTACCAAGTCCTTTTCTGGGGTTACTTCCCTTCTTTGTTTTTTAATGGCACTAGGACCAGGTTGAGAGTCACTGGAATCCTTTCTTGGAAAATAACTGTCCACAAAGGTCTGTTTCTGGAAGTTCTTTAAAATGTCCCTAAAATGTGACAAGACATTGTCATTGAACATGTCACATACACGGCCTGCAACAGCTTTGTCAGGGTGATGCTCCTCAACAAATTTTTCCATCCTAGTCCACATTGTACACATCTCCTTAATCTCTGAAGAAAGCAACTTCTATTTCTCACTTCCTCCACCTCTGAAGCAATTTCCTGAGCTTTGGTCTGTTGTTCTTGCAGCTCTTCAGTGGTTAGTTCTTCATAGTTCTGCATAGGGCTGTCAGAGTCATCCCCAAACCCTTCAAAATCCCTCTCTTGGACACAATCTGGCCACAGTGGTCTCCAAGCAGAGTTCATTGTCCTGGGACAATGATACGGAAAACGTGAAGAAATTAAAATCTCATCGGAGTACAAAACTAATTCCAACCAAACAATAGAGCGAAAACTAATGTCAAAGACCTGGGAGTGATCATGTCAGAGGATCTCACCTTCAAGGACCATAACACCGTAGCAATTGCATCTGCTAGAAAATGACAGGATGGATAATGAGAACCTTCAAAACCAGGGATGCCAAGCCCATGTTGACACTTTACAGATCGCTTGTTCTATCTAGGCTGGAATATTGCTGCACACTAACTGCACCTTTCAAGACGGGTGAAATTGCTGACCTTGAAAATGTGCAGAGAACCTTCACACACCAATAACTGCGATAAACCACCTCATACTGGGAACGCTTGAAGTTCCTAAACCTGTACTCTCTAGAACGCAGGCGGAGAGATACATTATTATATACACATGGAAAATTCGAGGATTAGTACCAAACTTGCACACGAACATCACTCCCTACGAAGCAAAAGACTCGGCAGGCGATGTAACATCCCCCAATGAAGAGCAGGGAAGCCACTAGCACGTTGAGGGACAACACAATAAGTGTCAGTGCCCAAGTTTGTTCAACTGCCTCCCAGCATACATCAGGGGGATTACCAACAAACCCTTGGCTGTCTTCAAGAGGCACTGGACAGGCACCTAAAGTCGGTACCTGACCAGCCGGGCTGTGGTTCGTACGTTAGACTGCGTGCGGCCAGCAGTAACAGCCTGGTTGATCAGGCTCTGGTCCAACGTGAGGCCTGATCACAGACCAGGCCGCAGGGGCGTTGACCCCTGGAATTCTCTCCAGGTAAACTCCAGGAGTCACTTCCTGCCAAGCCTTACCTATAAGGCGTATGCAATGCACGATATTGAAGTGATCTTTCCAGAACTCTCTTAGGGTCAAAGTAGTGTCTGAGGTTATGTCAAAACACCTTTGAAACATTGCTCTGGTGTAAAGTTTTTTAAAGTTTGAAATGACCTGCTGGTCCATGGGCTGGAGGAGAGGAGTGGTATTAGGGGGCAAGAACTTCACTTTGATGAACTTAAAATCCTTCACCATTTGCTCTTCCATGTCTCGAGGATGACCAGGAGCATTGTCCATTACCAGGAGGCACTTAAGTGGCAAATTATTTTCCTTGAGATATTTCTTCACACTGAGGCCAAACACTTCATTGAACCAATCAAGGAAAAATTCCCGGTGACCCATGCCTTATTGTTAGACTTCCAAAACACACACAAATTAGCCTTGGCAACACTGTAGTTCTTGAACACTCTAGGATTTTCAGAGTGATACACGAGTAAAGGCTTCACTTTGAAATCCCCACTAGCATTGCCACACAACATGAGAGTTAGCCTGTCTTTCATAGGCTTGTGTCCTGGCAGTGCCTTTTCCTCCTGAGTAATGTAGGTCCTCTTTGGCATTTTCTTCCAAAAGAGGCCTGTTTCATCACAATTGAACACTTATTGGGGTTTGAATTGTTCACACTATGTACCCCTTGAATTCATGAACAAATTTTTCAGCCGCACATTTGTCAGAACTTGCAGCCTCTAGATGCCTTACAACATTGTGTATGCCACTTCGCTTCTTGAAATTTTCGAACCAGCCTTTGCTGGCCTTGAATTCATCAACATCAGCACTCGTTCCAGGCCTTTTCTTTATGAGATCGTCATGCAACTGCCTTGCCTTTTCGCAAATTATTAACTGTGTAACACTATCTCCTGCTAACTCTTTTTGTCTGATCCACAAAAGCAACAACTTCTCAACTTCGATTATTTGCGCTCTCATTTTCGATAGCATATTCACCCCTTTCGCAACATCAGCTTCCTTGATTTCCTTTTTCTTCAACAAGATGGAAGTGATGGTTGAATGGGCCTTCCCATACATCCTGGTAAGCTCAGCCACACGTACACCACTTTCATATTTTTCTATGATCTCTTTCTTAACTTCTATTGTGTTTCTCACTTTCTTTACCACAGGGCTGGCACTAGGAGCTTTCTTTGGGCCCATGGTAGCTTATTTAGCAGTTGCAAGCACTAAAACGAATGGAATATTGACAAAATGTATTGTATGAATGGGTGGGTGGTCGGCGTGGGTGGTGGTCACTCGCTGGTAAACAATGGCACACTGACGCTCAATGTGTTTATGTGCCCAGACGGCGGGGAGGCCCACGCAAACGCGTTTCAGATGACTGGAGATTTTCAAGTTAAGGGACGATTTTCAAGTTGATTTTTTGCCGAAAAAAGAGGACGTTTTTCAAATTCACCGATTCTCAAGGGAGACGATTTTCAAGGGTCCACTGTACACAAAAATTCTAGCGGCTTCAAATCAAGCGGGAGAAAGCTGGTAGGCCCACATATGAGAGAATGGGTCTGTGTGGTCAGTGTGTGCTGTATAAAAAAAATCCTGCAGCACGCAGTGCATGAAGAAAAAAACTCCGACCGTGTTTTCGGATTAAATTGCCGACTTTGAGGTGTATTTTTGTATAGGATTTATGGTTGTATTGTACGGTTCGTTCGTACTTATAACGGCTGCACCACGGCTGTTCACGTGATTTCCAACCTCTGCCCATGTGATCTGGCATCAGCCAATCATAGGCCTGCCTTTTGAATGCCTCAGTGCCGGGCGGCCTAGTAGTCAGTTACCATCCAGACTCAGTGCAGGACAGACGGACACAGGCATAGGCTCTCAGCTCCCATATATCCAACGCCTCATTAAACGCTACCAAAAACCAAACTCATCGTCTGTTAATATTACCAAATCTATGAAAAGAACCCCATAACACAAATGGTGGCAGCTCGTGGGCGTAGATTTTGAGTATTTTGAGCAGATTTGAGAGAAGAAGCAGCCGGTGTGAGAGTGTGCCGCCGCGGGCATCAATATCAACCGTCGCCAGCGACTCACCTTCCCTCACCCGTGACGTCACCCATCCAAGACTTCTGAAGCAGTGTCTCCAGTCTTCTGGCTTCTAATTGCAAGTAAACCTCCGAAGAGTTGATCTGGGTTTTGCAATTAAGCCAACAAGTAAGCCAGTTTATGGGAAGAGCCTAAGCCAGCCTACAGTCATCCAGTGTCTCCTGCCATCCACCCAATTCTTCACTGCTGTGTGCAAGTAAGAGCATTCAGGTTTGCCAGTCCTAAGAGCTAAGCCAGCTTCTTCAGGAAAGCCAGATATACAAGTAAGCCAGTCGTTTCTTCAGCAAGCCAGTTCCTTGCAGTATTGTCTCCACTCGCTCTGTGCTACAAGTTGGACGCTTGTCAGAGTGATATTTACCATTCCTGTGGCTTATTGTGCAAAAAGCCACCTGGGTTAGTGGTCCCAAGGCCGTGAGAATTTTTTGTACTGGCCGAACGCCGTGACGTCATCGCCCACCGCCAGCGAGTCAGGCAGCAGTGACGTCATCCATGCGCGCGCCACTCACCACCCACGCTGCTGTAAACAAAACAAACCACCTGCTTACACTACCCTCTACCAGCCAATACTTTGTGGTATTTTCTACCCTATCTGGGGTACCAGCAGCATTGTTTCTGGCTCACATAGCAAGTCGAGAGTGTCTTCCTTCATCCCAGAGCGCCAACATAAAAGCTTGCTGTGTGAGTTCTTCGGAAAGCGCATTCCTACAAGACTCAGCAGTCAACGACCAGGAATATATTCTCTCCACCTACTTTCGTCGTTCATTCATCATTAGACTCTATTCTATTATAGACATTCGTGTGTGTGAGATATTTAAGCAGTGAATTTTCTTAGTGACATTTAAAGACCTGTGTTTTCAGTTGCAAATTCATCTATATAATCTGTTACAGTTTTTTCATGTATTCCGTGTCTCATTTTATATCTTTTGTTCTTGGTAAATCGTACATATGCAGTAAGTACTTGTGTATAAATTTTCTTGTCCTTGAGTGCAGTATTTGATTTATTCGTTATTATTGCAGTGTTTATTAAGTCCTGTCCTTCTTTTCAGTGCATTCCTTGTGTTTAGGTTCGATAGTTCTATTGTTTATGCCCCAGTGTTCCTAGTTGCATATTTCATTTTCCTGTGTGCCATTCAGTGTGTCCCATTAATTTTTTGTGCCAGTATCTCACTGTTTTAGTTCAACAGACAGTTTATATTTTTGTGTCAATCTGTGCCTCATTTTTTTAATTTTGCAGAACCTGTTATTGAATATATTTTGTCTGAAGCAGCAAGAACTATCTCTTAAAATATTTTTACATGCAAGATCTTATTGCATAAACTATCACATTCACTGACTGAATCTTGTTGTGTTGTGTATTCTCCTGCAAAACTGTAAGTTTTTTTCTAACCTTTATTTCAGTTTGTGTATTATTGTCTTTGTGTTGATCTTATCTAAATTCCTTGAACAAATTCACTCTTAATCATATGTAAAGTAAAGTAATATTCATTATACTCATTTTCATTAGTTTTCTTAAGTGAACTAAGAGTTAAAGTGTTCATTCTCCTTGTGCCCAGTGCAACATTGATTTTTAATTGATGCAGTAAATTGTTTATACAATACCATACATTGATTACACTTTAAAATTATTCTCCAGTAGTGATTACTTGTTCTTGTTATTTTGCATACAGTTTGTGATTTATTCCATTTACTCAGTGTTATCCTGAAAGTACTAATAATTCAATGCAGTTGTCAGCATCATAGTTAATTCTTCAGCCAGCAATGCATATTAAATTCTAGTGTCATTTCTCTTAAGAAAATTTGTTTTCTAGTTTTTTTTCCAGTTGAATACAATTTTTATTGTATTTCCACTTTGCATTGATTTATTATTTCTCATCTAGTAATTTTGTTTTGAATTCCAGTAGAGAGAGATCACTTTGCAGTTAATCCATACAGTATTCATATTGCCTTTTATTGCAATTTGTAAAGTAATTCTTAAATTTGACAGTCAAAAATCAGTGAGTTTTACCTTCTTATGCAGTGTACCTTAGTTGTTTTAACCCCATTTTCTGCATCTAATTAATGACTTCTTAATTCCCATTTTAACTAATTGTGTACTGTGAATATTTTACCATTCTCATTTTTACCTGAATTAGTCCTTGTGCAATTTTCTTTGCAAGTATGTCTCATTTACCTCAAAAGTGTGTAGCTAATAATGAATTCAGTCCCCTAATGTTCCAAATGCCCTTGCTGAAATTCATGATAGTCCCTTAAGAATGCTAGACCTACCCAGCCACAGAGTCAATATAGTTTCCTTCGTGATTCTGATAGTTCCTTACCGACTGAAAGACAGTATCTAGCTCTTGAGCAATGTGTTTGTTCTCACAGCTTGTATCAGAGAGTTATAACAGTGTCTGCGGAATGTGAAGTTCAAATTCAGTCCTGATAGCTTTGTGATTAGTATTAACGTAGCCGAGCGGTCAAGCACTAGTAAAACTGTCACTCCTGTCTGGAATCTAGTCATAATTGCACACAGGATAGTGTACTATCCCTGTGATGGCTCTTGTTCAAGTGGTAGTTCCTCTCCAGGGGACGCCTTGTTGAGTAAAGACTGTTTGAAATGAGTTATGCCATCTCTTGTTGTCTGTCCTGCACTGAGTCTGGATGGTAACTGAGGCTACTAGGCCGCCCGGCGCTGAGGCATTCAAAAGGCAGGCCTATCATTGGCTAATGCCAGATCACATGGGCAGAGGTTGGAAATCACGTGAACAGCCGTGGCGCAGCCGTTAGAATACGAACCGTACAGTACCACGATACCGTGGTTGTCAGTACCACGACACTGTAGTTGTTGTCAGTACCACGACACCGTAGCTGTTGTCAGTACCACGACACCGTGGTTGTTGTCAGTACCACGACACTGTAATTGTTGTCAGTACCACGACACCGTAGTTGTTGTCAGTACCACGACACCGTGGTTGTTGTCAGTACCACGACACTGTAGTTGTTGTCAGTACCACGACACCGTAGTTGTTGTCAGTACGACGACACTGTAGTTGTTGTCAGTACCATGACACTGTAGTTGTTGTCAGTACTTCGACACCGTAGTTGTTGTCAGTACCACGACACCGTAGTTGTTGTCAGTACCACGACACCGTAGTTGTTGTCATTACCAAGAGACCGTAGTTGTTGTCAGTACCACGACATCGTAGTTGTTGTCAGTACCACGACCGTAGTTGTTGTCAGTGCCACTACACCGTAGTTGTTGTCAGTACCACGACCCCGTAGTTGTCAGTACCACGACACCGTAGTTGTTGTCAGTATCACGACATCGTAGTTGTTGTCAGTACCACGACACCGTGGTTGTTCTTAGTACCACGACACTGTAGTTGTTGTCAGTACCACGACACCGTGGTTGTTGTCAGTACCACGACACTGTAGTTGTTGTCAGTACCACGACACCGTAGTTGTTGTCAGTACGACGACACCGTGGTTGTTGTCAGTACCACGACACTGTAGTTGTTGTCAGTACCACGACACTGTAGTTGTTGTCAGTACCACGACACCGTAGTTGTTGTCAGTACCATGACACTGTAGTTGTTGTCAGTACTTCGACACCGTAGTTGTTGTCAGTACCATGACACTGTAGTTGTTGTCAGTACTTCGACACCGTAGTTGTTGTCAGTACTTTGAGACAAGTACTTTGTGAGGCTGAGGCAAGTACTCTGTGAGGCTGAGACAAATACTCTGTGAGGCTGAGACAGGTACTCTGTGAGGCTGAGGCAAGTACTCTGTGAGGCTGAGACAAGTACTCTGTGAGGCTGAGAGAGGTACTCTGTGAGGCTGAGACAAGTACTCTGTGAGACTGAGACAAGTACTCTGTGAGGCTGAGACAAGTACGCTGTGAGGCTGAGACAAGTACTCTGTTAGGCTGAGTCAAGTACTCTGTGAGACTGAGACAAGTACTCTGTGAGACTGAGACAAGTACTCTGTGAGGCTGAGACAAGTACTCTGTGAGACTGAGACAAGTACTCTGTGAGACTGAGATAAGTACTCTGTGAGACTGAGACAAGTACTCTGTGAGACTGAGACAAGTACTCTGTGAGGCTGAGACAAGTACTCTGTGAGGCTGAGACAAGTACTCTGTGAGACTGAGACAAGTACTCTGTGATACTGAGACAAGTACTCTGTGAGGCTGAGACAAGTACTCTGTGAGACTGAGACAAGTACTCTGTGAGACTGAGACAAGTACTCTGTGAGGCTGAGACAAGTACTCTGTGAGACTGAGACAAGTACTCTGTGAGACTGAGACAAGTAATCTGTGAGACTGAGACAAGTACTCTGTGAGGCTGAGACAAGTACTCTGTGAGACTGAGGCAAGTACTCTGTGAGACTGAGACAAGTACTCTGTGAGGCTGAGACAAGTACTGTGTGAGGCTGAAACAAGTACTCTTTGAGGCTGAGGCAAATACTCTGTGAGACTGAGACAAGTACTCTGTGAGGCTGAGACAAGTACTGTGTGAGGCTGAGACAAGTACTCTGTGAGACTGAGACAAGTAATCTGTGAGACTGAGACAAGTACTCTGTGAGACTGAGGCAAGTACTCTGTGAGACTGAGACAAGTACTCTGTGAGGCTGAGACAAGTACTGTGTGAGGCTGAGACAAGTACTCTGTGAGGCTGAGACAAGTACTCTGTGAGACTGAGATAAGTACTCTGTGAGACTGAGACAAGTACTCTGTGAGACTGAGACAATTACTCTGTGAGGCTGAGACAAGTACTCTGTGAGACTGAGACAAGTACTCTGTGAGACTGAGACAAGTACTCTGTGAGGCTGAGACAAGTACTCTGTGAGGCTGAAGTCCTTGAAGTCCGGCCACTGCCCAGGTTCCCTTCTTGACCTGAGGACTCACAACAGGAGGACTACTACGAATCCTCTTGTTTTCCTCCGTCAATCGCCGTATCTCAAGCTTCGCTACCCTCAATTCCTCCTTAAGCTGCTGGTAAAGTTGCTCAATGGACGGCATCTTGGTTCACTTCACAGAGCAAAAGTGGTTCAGTCCACAGAGAACCCTAAACACGTCCTCTCTGAGCTAAGAACAGATCACCTCTGAGCTAAGAACAGATCAATTCCTGGTTAGAAAAATGGCAGATGCAGTTCAATATAGATAAATGCAAAGTTCTAAAGCTCGGGAATGTTCATAACCCTAGCACCTACCAGCTTAATAATGTTGAACTCAGCCGTACAGAATGCGAAAAGGATTTGGGGGTTATGGTAAGCAGCAACCTCAAACCAAGTCAGCAATGCCTAAGCGTAAGAAATAAAGCAAATAGATTACTGGGATTTATATCAAGAAGTGTAAGCAACAGAAGTCCAGCGGATATATTACAGCTTTATACATCATTAGTAAGGCCTCACTTAGATTATGCAGCTCAGTTCTGGTCTCCATTTTACAGGATGGATATAAATTCGTTAGAAAACATTCATCGACGAATGACAAAGTAAATTCATAGCATTAGAAATCTTCCGTATGAAGAAAGATTGAAGACCCTTAAATTACATTCACTTGTAAGACGAAGAATGAGGGGAGACACTCTCCAAGAGAGAACCCGCAATAATGGATTCAAATTGGATAAGTTTAGATTTAGAAAGGATATAGGAAAATATTGGTTTGGAAATAGGGTAGTTGATGAGTGGAACAGTCTGCCTAGTAGGGTCATTGAAGCTAGGACCTTGGTGTTGTGCCAGAGATGTGGAAGATAGCTAATGTAGTTCCTATATTCAAATCAGGGGATAAGTCTATTCCATCAAATTACCGTCCAATAAGCCTCACGTCTATAGTAGGCAAATTATTAGAATCAATTATAGCTGATATTATTGAAGTCACCTTGAAGAACATAATTTGATTAATGAATCTCAGCATGGGTTCACGAGAGGTCGTTCCTGCCTGACAAATTTACTGACGTTTTTCAATAAAACATTTGAGGCAGTAGACAGTGATAAAGAATATGATATAGTTTACTTGGATTTCAGTAAGGCCTTCGATAGAGTACCTCACAAGAGACTCTTAAGAAAGGTGGCAGCTCATGGTATAGGAGGTAAAGTTCTAGCATGGATAGAGGCATGGCTTACCAATAGAAAGCAGAGAGTTTCCATTAATGGGGTCAAATCTGAATGGGGATTAGTCACTAGTGGCGTATCACAATGATCAGTTTTGGGCCCATTGTTGTTCATAATTTACATAAATGACCTTGGAAAAATAAACACATAAGCAGTATAATGTGATCCTTTATTGACAACGTTTCGCCCACGCAGTGGGCTTTATCGAGTCACAGACAGATCTACCTGGAAAATGAGCAACATGGAGATATATAGGGTACAGTCAGGTGGAGAATGCTGGGTCAGGTGGAGAAGCTGCATGTGACAGTCTTAAAAGTAGTGTGATAGTTAAAACATTGTGTGACTTAAAGGACCTGCAGTGTACCATTCTTGAGTTCTAGGTTGGATAGCGTTGAAGAAGTTTCTTGGCAATAGGTTCAGCTATCCCACCTAGAACTCAAGAATGGTCACTGAGGTCCTTAAGTCACACAATGTTTTAACTATCACACTCTAAGACTGTCACTGCAGCTTCTCCACCTGACCAGCATTTCCACTGCTGCCTATATATATCTCCATGTTGCTCATTTTCCAGGTAGATCTGTCTGTGATAGATAAAGCCCACTGCGTGGGCGAAACGTTGTCAAAAGGATCACATTATACTGCTTATGTGTTTATTTTGTAATAATATTGGTAGAATTACCGACAATATGTTAAGTAAAAGGACACAAATGCAACTAATGTGACATTTTATTGTGGCAACGTTTCGCTCTCCAGGAGCTTTCTCAAGCCGTTACAAGCGTTACATGGACACAGTGGGCTATTATATACTCTCAAAGTGAGGTGAAATACTAGTGGTGGTCGAGGTAGTAGTGATAAGTAGTAGTAGTAGTAATACAATAAGGTAGAACAATCAATATGCACATGAGTAAAAGGTGATAAAACAAATACTTGGGTAGTATAACAATAGGTTAGACAAATATTTTTGCTGGAGGTTGAAATATAGAAGGCCTGTAGGAGTGTTCCACATCTACGATGTGCTTGTGTTGAATTAGCAGGAGAGACTATGTGATGGTATGGTTAACTGTTTTCAGGAGGATTCTTGCTAAGACTTCAGAGATGGTGAAGCTGCCTTTGTTTTGTTTAATTGTGTTAGAAACAGAGATAAGTGCTGATTCAAGGCATTTGCGTCTACGGAAATTAGTTTCTTTGATTACTAGTCGGGCGTCTTTGAATTTCATGAGATGATTGTTGGAATTTCGCAGGCGTTGTTCAGGTTATCGTTTCTGCATGCATTAATGTGTTCATTGATGCGTGTTTCGAGGTTTCTTGTTGTTTCTCCTACATAAATTCTGTCGCAGCCTCCACAGGGTATAGTGTAGACCCCTGCGTTGACTGGTTCACATTAGTTGCATTTGTGTCCTTTTACTTAACGTGTTTATTTTTCCATTGTGTCGGTATTTTATACCATTTATTTCCATAAATGACCTTGATGAAGGAATTGCCACTTTCTTTAACAATCTCTGGTGCGGTACTCTATCAAAAGCCTTACTAAAGTCTAAATAAACAATATCGAATTCTTTATCATGATCAACAGCCTCAAAAGCTTTAGTGAAGAAGGTTAATTAATCAAATTATGGTTATCTAGATGGCTTCTAATAATATCAGCTATAATTGACTCTAGTAATTTGCCTACAATTGAGGTCAGGCTTATTGGGCGGTAATTTGATGGTAGTGACTTGTCCCCTGCTTTAAAAATAGGAATTACATTAGCCATCTTCCACATATCAGACACTACACCTGTTTGAAGAGATAAATTAAAAATGTTAGATATTGGTTCACAGAGTTCCATTTTGCATTCCTTAAGAACCCTTGCAAAAGCTCATCAGGACCCGGCGATTTATTTTGTTTCAGTCGGTCTAGTTGTTTCCTAACCATTTCGCTAGTGACTGTAATATTACATAATTTATCTTCTTCTGGGCCTCTGTAAAAATTAATTACTGGGATATTATTAATGTCTTCCTGTGTGAAAACCGAGAGAAAATAATTATTAAAAATAGAGCACATATCATTCTCCTTGTCAGTAAGATGCCCAGAGTTATTTTTAAGGGGACCTATCTTATCCCTAACTTTTGTTCTATAAACCTGGAAAAAACTTTTTGGGTTACTTTTTGAATCCCTAGCAACTTTAATTTTATAGTCCCGTTTAGCTTTTCTTATTCCCTTTTTAACGTCCCTCTTAATGTCAGTATACTGATTTATAAGATGACCCTCACCTCTTTTTATGCGCCTATAAATTCCTTTCTTCTGCCCTAAAAGATACTTAAGTCTATTATTCATCCATTTTGGGTCATTTCTACTAGATCTAATTTCTTTATACGGGATAAATGTTCTTTGGGCAGCCTGTATAGTGTTAAGAAAACTGTCATATTGATACCTCTCTTCGTCACCCCAGTCCACAGTTGATATAATCTGCTAAGCGAAAATCTGGGACCGTTACTGAATTATCCCTACTATCATACATCCATTCAATGCTAAAGGTAATTGACTTGTGGTCGCTTGAGCCGAGTTCCTCTGTAATTTCTAAATTATTAACAAGGGTTTCCTTGTTTGCCAGAACCAAGTCAAGTAGGTTATTTCCCCTTGTAGGTTCTGTTACAAACTGCTTCAAAAAACAATCCTGAACTACTTCTAAAAAGTCGTTAGATTCTAAATTCCCTGTCAAGAAATTCCAATCAATCTGACTAAAGTTAAAGTCCCCTAGAATTACTACGTTATCGTGCCTTGAGGCCTTAACAATTTCCTCCCAAAGTAGTCTCCCTTGTTCCCTATCTAAGTTTGGAGGACGGTAAATCACGCCTAAAATCAATTTTTCACACCCCTCTGAAAATTCTATCCAGACAGACTCTGTATGTGTTAATTCAGACTTTATACCCGTTTTTATACAACAATTTAAATGATCACAGACATAGAGTGCCACCCCACCCCCCTTCCCGATACTTCTGTCTACTTGGAACAATTTAAAACCCTGAATGTGACATTCGGCAGGCAAGTCCCGATTTTTCATATTAAACCATGTCTCAGTTATTGCAAAAACATCAATATTACCCGTACTTGCAACTAATCTCAACTCGTCCATCTTATTCCTAGCACTACGACTATTGGTGTAATAAATATTTAAAGACCTCCTTTCTCTTTACCCTTCCTGCTCATTTCTGTTTTTCCACTATACCTATTACTGTCCTTGTCATCTAGTGTCACTAGCTTTCCACTGTCCACCTTTTTCTGCCTATTACTAGTTCTCCTAGAACTTATAATATTACTACACTGGGACTTCACTGTTTTCCCCCCAAAACCCATACCACTAACTATTTCTAGTTTAAAGCCCTAACAGCTCCCTCCACTGCAGTTGCCAGTGCCCCCACCCCAGACCTGGATAAGTGAACCCCATCCCTGGCATACATGTCATTTCTGCCATAGAAGAGGTCCCAGTTGTCAATGAATGTTACTGAATTTTCCTTACAGTATTTGTCCAGCCAGCAATTGACACCAATTGCCCTGGACAGCCATTCATTTCAACTCCTCTCCTTGGCAAAATACCACATATGACAGGGTTCCCACCCTTCTTCCTAATTATGTCTATTGCTGACCTAAACCTGCTAGTCAGGTCCTCACTCTTACGTCTGCCAACATCGTTGCCTCCAGCACTGAGACAGATAATAGGATTGCTCCCATTACCTCTAATGATGTCGTCCAGACGGCTAACAATATCCTCCATCCCAGCCCCAGGAAAGCAAACCCTCTGTCTCCTACTCCTATCATTCAAACAGAAACCCTATCCATGTATCTAACCTGGCTGTCCCCAACAATAACAATGTTTTTACCTTCCTTTTTGACGTTCCCAGTAGTCGACTCACATTCATCGGGTAGCACGGAGAAGGCATTCGATGTTTCCACAGCAGTCTCTTTCTTCTTCATCGTTTCTAACTCTCCATTCGTTTTCTTGATCTTCAACTTCGTTCCTTGAAGTCCGACCACTGCCCAGGTTCCCTTCTTGACCTGAGGACTCACAACAGGAGGACTACTACGAATCCTCTTGTTTTCCTCCGTCAATCGCCGTATCTCAAGCTTCGCTACCCTCAATTCCTCCTTAAGCTGCTGGTAAAGTTGCTCAATGGACGGCATCTTGGTTCACTTCACAGAGCAAAAGTGGTTCAGTCCACAGAGAACCCTAGACACGTCCTCTCTGAGCTAAGAACAGATCACCTCTTGATGAAGTTCGATGTGGACAAGTGTAAGGTGCTAGTCGTTGGTAATGAAAATATCCCTCGAATTTATAAACTAGGTGAAGTTGAGCTTGATCATACAGAATGTGAAAAAGACTTGGGAGTCATGGTAAGCAGAAATCTAAAGCCAAGACAACAGTGCCTAAGTGTGCGCAATAAGGCTAACAGATTACTAGGATTTATTTCAAGAAGTATAAGCAACAGAAGTCCAAAAGTTATTTTACAGCTCTATACATCACTAGTGAGACCTCATTTGGATTATACAGCTCAGTTTTGGTCTCCTGACTACAGGATGGATATAGATGGATATAGATTCATTGGAGAACATACAAAGAAGAATGACTAAAATGATTTACAGTATAAGAAATCTCCCGTATGAAGATAGACTTAGAGCATTGAATCTCCACTCTCTGGAGAGACGTAGAATGAGGGGAGATATCATCGAGATGTACAAGTGGATGATGGGCATAAACAAAGGAGATATTAATAAAATACTGAGGATATCGAACCAAGTAAGAACGAGAAATAACGGATTTAAATTGTATAAATTTAGATTTAGAAAGAACATAGGCAAGTATTGGTTTTCGAACAGAGTTGTAGATGCGTGGAACAATCTTCCGAGTAGGGTGATAAAGGGTAGGACCTTGGGTGGCTTTAAAAAGAGATTGGACAAATATATGAGTGGGAGGGGCTGGGTTTGATTAGTGTCGTGAGTACAGGAGTAAATTCTTAGGTAGTGGTGGTTTTGATAAGGACCTGCCTTGTATGGGCCAGTAGGCCTTCTGCAGTGTTCCTCCATTCTTATGTTCTTATGTTAAGTAAAAGGACACAAATGCAACTAATGTGACATTTTATTGTGGCAACGTTTCGCTCTCCAGGAGCTTTCTCAAGCCGTTACGTTGCCACAATAAAATGTCACATTAGTTGCATTTGTGTCCTTTTACTTAACATATTGTCGGTAATTCTACCTTATGTTCTTATGTTGATGAAGGAATTGCAAGTGACATGAGTAAATTTGCTGATGATACAAAAATAGGCCGTATAATTCATTCTGAGGAGGATACCACCAGTAAACTCCAGGAGGATTTGGATAAATTAATGTCTTGGTCTGAAAAGTGGCAGATGAAGTTCAATGTGGACATGTCGAAATGACATGTATGCCAGGGATGGGGTTCACTTATCCAGGTCTGGGGTGGGGGCACTGGCAACTGCAGTGGAGGGAGCTGTTAGGGCTTTAAACTAGAAATAGTTAGTGGTGGAAATAAATGGTATAAAATACCGACACAATGGAAAAATAAACACATAAGCAGTATAATGTGATCCTTTATTGACAACGTTTCGCCACGCAGTAAGCTTTATCGAAGTCAAGACAGATCTGTCTGTGACTCGATAGTAGGATGGTGGGGTGCAAAACAGTGAATCCCATGTATGTTTTATTTTTCCCTAGTTAGTAGTAAAAGGAGTTTGGGGGAAAACAGTGAATCCAGTGAAGTAATATATAAGTTCTAGGAGAACTAGTAATGAGCAGAAAAGGGTGGACAGTGGAAAGCTAGTGACACTAGATGACAGGAAT
>WNWK01040088.1:0-17136 GCA_009830355.1 Cherax destructor | reverse complement strand
AAAAGGGGGGTAAGTTAGTAAGGGTAGGAGAAGGGTGGGGTAAGTGAGTAAGGGGGGGTTTTTGGGGGGAAGGGGGGGGGTTAGGAAAGGAAAGAAAGGGTTAGGGTGAGAGTAAGTGTAGAGAGGGTGAGAGTAAGTGTAGTAGAGGTAGGAGTAAGTGTAGTAGGGTAGGAGTAAGTGTAGTAGAGTGTAGAATAAGTGTATAAGGTAGAGTAAGATGTAGTAGAGGATAAGAGAAGTGTAGTAGAGGTAAGATGTATGAAGTAGAGGTGAGTAAGTGTAGTAGAGGGTAGAGTAAGTGTAGTAGAAGGAATAAAGGAAAGTGAGTAGAGGGTAGGAGTAAGTGTAGTAGAGGGTAGGAGTAAGTTAGTAGAATAGGAGTAAGTGAGCAGAGGGTAAGAAAGTGTAGTAGGTAGGAGTGAGTGAGTAGAGGTAGATAATGTAGTAAGGGTAGGAGTAAGTGTAGTAAGGGGAGAGTAAGTGTAGTAGAGGTAAGAGTAAGTGTAGTAGAGGGTAAGAGTAAGTAGAAGTGGGGAGGAGTAAGTGTAGTAGAGGGTAGGAGTAAGTGTAGTAGAGGTGGAGTAATGTAGAGGTAGAGAAGTGTAGAAGAGGGTAGGAGTAAGTGTAGTAGAGGGTAGGAGTAAGTGTAGTAGGGTAGGAGTAAGTGTAGAGAGGGTAGAGTAAGTGTAGTAGAGGGTAGGAGTAAGTGTAGTAGAGGGTAGGAGTAAGTTTAGTAGAGGATAGGAGTAAGTGTAGTAGAGGGTAGGAGTAAGTGTAGTAGAGGGTAGGAGTAAGTGTAGCAGAGGGTAAGACGAAGTGTAGTAGAGGGTAGGAGTGAGTGTAGTAGAGGGTAAGAGATTGCGACCCCGAGATTGGGCCTCAATGCATATATCCGTTTATATGTGATTGATGTATATTTTCCATTTTCTTATAATTTTATATTGCTGATATTCTCGATAATAGCTAAATCGTTAATATCTTGCTTTATATTATTATTGAACTTTTATTTGACATTATTTGTCTTAGCTATATTTATTAGGTAGGATGTAACATTTTATATTGTGCTCGAATATGTCGTAGCTGCCTTGGAGTTAGCAAACTACCGTTTATGAGTGACTACGCTTGTGATACTGCCGGTGTCTAGTTGCTGGGAGGAGTCAGTCGCTGACCACACCTGAGCTGGGTGGTTGCTTCTCCTCCCTCTCTCTCTCTCTCTCTGGCCTGCTGACCATCGTCGAGTCAACACCTTGCTCCTATTTATACTTGTTTTCTCGACATTTAGACTCTGTTTGGGTAGAGTATGTATTCGGTGGTGAGACGAAACATACTTCTCAGGACTCTGTGTAACTCTGTTCACAGAGGATAGACTAGACAGTGATTTTCGATGTTTTTCTGGGTTGTGTGTCACATTGACACTCTGATACAACTCAGGTCTCTAGCTATAGCTCTGGACCTACTTCGATAAGGCATCTGTGCACCATCACAGTCTGGGATTGTTTATGCTGAACCTGGCTTCAGTAGTAAAGGAGTTTTGTGACTGTTTTGGAGGATCTATTGATGGTCCCCAGTTAGGGTCGATTTTCTATCTCCTGGTTCCTGACGCTGTGTTGCTGTTGCTTGTTATATTGCTGTTCTGCGAATGGGTCATTTTACTGGTTAATCAAGCTGTTCTGATTGTCAGTTTGTTAGAGAAGCTAGCTTATGAGAATTTCAGTCGGACACTGGTTGAGTCGAGTCTTAAGAGTTACCGGGAGCACACTCATACACACATTTATTCTTATTTGTATATATTATTGTAATTACTGACATTGTACCTGATGGTACTTCTGAGTCATTTATATATATGTGCCCTCAGCACAGACTTATTGTATATGAGAGCAGTGTAGGAGCTACCCTCCTAATTAACCTCCTAATTCATAACTTAATGAACATCCTTATATGTACATTTATTTACTTTGAAACCCTAGACACTAACTTAGTTAATAAACATATTAAATTTTATGCTTTGGTTAGTACCCTACTAGTTGAAATCCTCTTGAAGCTTATTGAATATGCTGGATAACTGGACCAGGATACTGACTTTGTTGCAAAAGCCCAGTAACAGGCTGGATGCTAGAAGGGCTATCCATTCTAGTGTTCGCTGGAGATGTCTATTACTAATAGATATCGTGTCATTTTGTAACAAATGGGGGCCTGTCCGGGATGTTCTTGATCCAAGGTGTTGGAGGAATTGTCCAGTTTGCCATACTAGTAACTATGGTCAAACACTTTAAGTAATTTCCTAATCTGAAGACTAGGAGTTTGGTCTTGTACAACATCATAGGGGATGTATGTACCTGCCCGAGTATCTTGATCCAAGGAGATGGAAATACTGGTAATGAGCTCTAGCTCTAAGACAACCAACACTGGTATAAATTGTAAAGTAAATTCTTACATTAGGATTCTAGCTTCCCATAATCACTCTCTCATATTGTACTTATTTTCGTGATGTATGATAAGGTGAAAAAGTTAATTGATACTCTGACTTTGTCTAAGTTACGTACTTTAAAACTTCAGACTTGTTGGCAGGTAGCCAAGTATCTGGGTGTGACCTACAACCGTAGTTACACCGCAGTAACAGTCAGAGCATTAATTATAGATATGTTGTTTCCTGATCATGCAGAGAGTTATGATTCAGAATCAGATTCAGAGAGCATGGAGTCACAACTAGGAAATATGTCGCTAAGGCATGACGTAGAAAAGAGAGCAACTCAGGCAGAAGTTTCTTAGCCTAGTGTTACTATGCCATTGTCTCTCACTCCCTCCAACCTGACTAACTCTTTAGCACACAATGTAGCAAGAAGTATGACGCAGCCTCATAAAAGTATTGTTGATGCTACACCTGTCTCTACTTATACTAGACCAGATCTAGACTCTATTGGCATGGTTGGACTAGGTTCCCGACCTAGGGTCCATCCAGATAAACCTGTTCATTTACCTACTTTCCCCTTGTCCTTTGATCCTATCTCTCAGGACCAATTCAACAGGATGGAACGCCTAATATTGTTGCAGACTGCACAAATTGAGGCTCAGAGGAAATTGAACGAGGAAGAGTTCCATAGAGAAACTGTTCGTTTCCAGAGACAACAGATTATTAGATCTGATCAGCCTAGTAGTACTACAGAGGATACATTTAACGTGCAGAAAGCTGCATCAATGGTCCCTAAGTTTCTGGAGACAGACCTGGACACGTATTTTGATGTATTCGAAAATCAAGCACGTGCCATGAATTGGCCACGTAAGCATTGGGCTACATTGTTGCACACAGCTTTGACTGGCAGAGCTCAAACGTGTACTGCTGCTTTGCCATTTGCCAAATACATTGACTACGACACAGTCAAAGAAACCATTCTTGAGACATATAATTTGTTACATGTAAGTTACCAACGTGCATTTCGTACGTTACAACGACGACAGGGTCAAACTTGTGTGGAGTTTGCCCGTGAGAAAAAGCTTGCATTTGAGAGGTGGTGTCGAGCCTCCCAGTGTCAGACTTATGACACTCTCGTTCAGCTGCTACTACACGAGGAGTTCAACAACTGTATGTCTGCTGATGTACAGGAATATCTGATCGACCACAATGCCTCAGATATTCTAGAGACTGCAGCATTAGCTAGCAACTACGAAATTTCTCACACAATTGTACGTACCAAAACTGAAAGAAAAAAGGTAACTAAAAAGTGTCCTAGGAATTGGCAAACCCAATCAGCTGATCAGTGCCGGCCTAAAGCTGCTACTGTTACTTCTCGTACCTTCACCAGGAAACCTGACATTCCTAAATCTGTCTCTGTAGTTAGAAGTCTAATACTGAGAAGAAGAATGTCAAATGTACCTACTGTCTTAGGAAAGGTCATACTCGAGAATATTGCTTTAAGTTAGAAAGATATATGAGACAAGATCGTGCGGCTGGCGCCCCCACTCAAGTCGTATCTTCTTCGGTGCAACAAGGGCACCTACAACCTAGTAATTCTGATCCTGCTGTTTTGAAGAATGTTTCTCAGAATAGATGACTAGCATCAGACCGAGTATCTGATGAGAAGATTCTGTCAGCTATGAGTCCGTACTTGTCGAGAGGCAAAGTAGGACTTGACGAATCTAAGCTCACTGAGATAATTACTTTCCGAGACACAGGTAGTTATCTCACTTTGTTAAGAGAAGATGTATTGCCTTTAACTAATGATACCTATACCCAGATAGATGTATTGTTAGAAGCCTATGGTGGTGCTGTTATTAAAGTTCCTCTTCACAAAGTGTACCTTGAAACAAACTATTATTCTGGTTATATGTCAATTGGTATTTCCAGTGGTTCATTTCCTATCAGGTCAGTGGACTTGTTGATAGGGAATGATATCCTTCAAGCTGGTATTTGTAAGGAACCACTTGTGTTTGATAATACCACTGAGGATAATTATGCCATTGAAGCTTGTAGAGAGAAGCCTATATTATTCCCTCTCAGTGCAATAACTCGTGCTATGTCAAAGATACAACAACAACCATCCTTGTAGAAATAGGAGCAAGGTGTTGACTCGACGATGGTCAGCAGGCCAGAGAGAGAGAGGGAGGAGAAGCAACCACCCAGCTCAGGTGTGGTCAGCGACTGACTCCTCCCAGCAACTAGACGCCGGCAGTATCACAAGCGTAGTCTCTCATAAACGGTAGTTTGCTAACTGTGTTCGCTGGAGATGTCTATTACTAATAGATATCGTGTCATTTTGTAACAAAGAGTAAGTGTAGTAGAGGGTAGAAGTAACTCTAGTAGAGGTTAAGTGTAAGTGTAGTAGAGGGTAGAAGTAAGTGTAGTAGAGGGTAGGAGTAAGTGTAGTAGAGGATAATAGTAAGTGTAGTAGATGGTAAGAGGAAGTGTAGTAGAGGGTAGGAGTAAGTTTAGTAGAGGGTAAGAGTAAGTGTAGTAGAGGGTAATAGTAAGTGTAGTAGAGGGTAAGAGGAAGTGTAGTAGAGGGTAAGAGTAAGTGTAGTAGAGGGTAAGAGTAAGTGTAGTAGAGGGTAAGAGGAAGTGCAGTAGAGGTAAATATTGGGATATTGACAGGGTAATTAAAGCTTGAGGTTGAGACAGGTCGGGACAGTATAGTAGGAGAGAGGAAATATTGGATAGTTTTCCTGGGCAGCAATAATGTGAAGAATAATGTGAAAAAGAATGTGAAGAATAATGTAAAGAATAATGTGAAGAATAATGTGAAGAAGAATGGGGACGTCGAAGTTCACTTGTAGCTGATAAAATATCTATCGAAATAATCAATTCCAAATATGTCAACAAATATATTTGTAATGATATTCAAGCATCAGAATGCTGTCCACAGCATATTTTTATACGTGAAATATATACCTGAAATATATACCTCGAATTTAACGAAATATTAGCTAATGAAATGTAAATTAATGGTATTAATCGTACATCTGGTATTGGTTTACCATTTTTACCAAACGTGAAGATAAAAGATGATTCTGTAAATCCAATGTTGCCAACTCCATGGACGTATTTCAATCCTCAAGTTTTACAAGTTTCTTAAGTCTTGACTTTCATTAATATATATATATATATATATATATATATATATATATATATATATATATATATATATATATATATATATATATATATATATATATATATATATATATATATAAAATATATATATATATATATATATATATATATATATATATATATATATATATATATATATATATATATATATATATATATATATATATATATATATATATATAGGATGAAGGGGTAGGAGAGTTTCAGTGGGGAGAAAAAATGGGATTAGGTCAGGGGTTTCGAATAGAGTTAGAGCTAAAGAAGGAGTGGCAATAATGTTGAACAATCAGTTATGGCAAGTAAAGAAGGAATATAAATATATAAATTCAAGGATTATGTGGAGTAAAATAAAGGTTGGATGTGAAATGTGGGTTATAGTAAGTGTTTATGCACCTGGACAAGAGAGAAGTGTAGAGAAGAGATTTTGGGCAATGTTGAGTGAGTGTGTGGGGAGTTTTGAACCAATTGAGAGAGTAATTGTGGTTGGGGATCTCAATGCTAAAGTGGGTAAAAATGTTGTGGAGGGAGTAGTAGGTAAATTTGGGATGCCAGGGGTAAACGTAAATGGGGAACTGTTAATTGAGCTATGTGTAGAAAGAGGTTTGGTAATAATTAATACATATTTTATGAAAAACAGGATAAATAAGTATACAAGGTATGATATAGCACGTAATGAAAGTAGTTTGTTAGATTATGTATTGTTGGATAAAAGGTTGATTGGTAGGCTTCAGAATGTATATGTTTATAGAGGGGCCACGGATATATCGGATCATTATTTAGTTGTAGCTACAGTTAGAGTAAAAGGTAGATGGGACAAAAAGAAAATGGCAACAACAAGTAAGAGAGAGGTAAAAGTGTATAAACTAAGGGAGGAGGAAGTTAGGGTGAGATATAAGCAACTATTGGCAGAAAGGTTGGCTAGTGCAAATATGAGTAGTGGGGGGTTGGTTGAAGAGAGTTGGGATAGCTTTAAAAATGCAGTATTAGAATGTGTGGCTATAGGAGGGTGGGTGCAGGAGGAAAGAGGAGTGATTGGTGGAATGATGAAGTAAAGGGTGTGATAAAAGAGAAAAAGGTAACTTATGAGAAATTTTTACAAAACAAAAGTGTTAATAGAAGAGCAGAGTATATGGAGAGTAAAAGAAAGGTTAAGAGAGTGGTGAGAGAGTGCAAAAGGAGAGCAGATGAAAGAGTAGGAGAGGCTCTGTTAAGAAATTTTACTGAAAACAAGAATTTTTTTTGGAGTGAGATAAACAAGTTAAGCCTAGGGAACAAATGGATTTGTCAGTTAAAAACAGAGTAGAGGAGTTAGTAGATGGGGAGCAGGAGGTATTGGGTAGATGGCGGGAATATTTTGAGGAACTTTTAAATGTCAATGATAAAAGGGAGGCGGTAATTTCATGCACTGGTCAGGGAGGTATAACATCGTTTAGGAGTGAAGAAGAGCAGGATGTGAGTGTGGGTTAGGTGCGTGAGTCATTATGTAGAATGAAAGGGGGTAAAGCAGCTGGAACTGACGGGATCGTGACAGAAATGTTAAAAGCAGGGGAGGATATAGTGTTGGAGTGGTTGGTATTTTTGTTTAATAAATGTATTTCAGAGGGGAAGGTACCTGGGATTGCAGAGAACATGAATAGTACCTTTATATAAAGGGAAGGGGGATAAAAGAGATTGTAAGAATTATAGGGGAATAAGTTTACTGAGAATACCAGGTAAAGTGTATGGTAGGGTTATTATTGAAAGAATTAGAGGTAAGACAGAGAGTAGGATTGCATATGAGCAAGGAGGCTTTAGAGTGGGTAGGTGTAGATCAGTGTTACATTGAAGATATGAACAGTATTTAGATAAAGATAGGGTGTAGATCAAGTGTTTACATTGAAGCATATATGTGAACAGTATTTAGATAAAGATAAGGAAGTTTTCATTGCATTTATGGATTTAGGGAAGCAATGTGGCAAACATTGCAAGTGTATGGAATAGGTAGTAAGTTACTGAATGTTGTAAAGAGTTTTTATGAGGATAGTGAGGCTCAGGTTAGGGTGTGTAGGAGAGAGGGAGATTACTTCCCGGTAAAAGTAAGTCTTAGACAGGGATGTGTAATGTCACCATGGTTGTTCAATATATTTATAGATGGAGTTGCAAGAGAAGTGAATGTCGGGTGTTGGCAAGAGGTGTGGGGTTAAAAGATAAAGAATCTAACACAAAGTGGGAGTTGTCACAGTTGCTCTTTGCTGATGACATTGTGCTTTTGGGGGATTCTGAAGAGAAGTTGCAGAGGTTGGTGGACGAGTTTGGTAGGGTATGTAAAAAGAAGAAATTAAAAGTGAATATAGGAAAGAGTAAGGTGATGAGGATAACAAAAAAAATAGATCACGGAAGATTGGATATCAGATTGGAGGGAGAGAGTATGGAGGAGGTGAATGTATTCAGATATTTGGGAGTGGATGTGTCAGCAGATGGGTCTATGAAAGATGAGGTGAATCATAGAATTAACGAGGGGAAAAAGGTGAGTGGTGCAGTGATTAGCTTGTGGAGACAGAGAATTTTATCAATGAAAGTATGGAAGGGAATGTATGAGAGTATAGTTATACCAACACTCTTGTATGGGTGTGAGACATGGGTTGTGAATGTTGCAACGAGGAGAAGGCTGGAGGCAGTGGAGATGTCACGTCTGAGGGCAATGTGTCGTGTGAATATAATGCAGAGAATCCGTAGTTTGGAGATTAGGAGGAGGCGTGGGATTACCAAAACTATTATCCATAGAGCTGAGGAGGGGTTATTGAGATGGTTTGGACATATAGAGAGGATGGAACAAAATAGAATGACTTCGAGAGTGTATAAATCTGTAGTGGAGGGAAGGCGGGGAAGGGGTCGGCCTAGAAAAGGTTGTAGGGAGGGGGGTAAAGGAGGTTTTGTGTGCGAGGGGCTTGGACTTCCAGCAAGTGTGCATGAGCGTGTTAGATAAGAGCGAATGAAGACAAATGTTTTTTTTACGATTTGACGTGCTGTTGGAATGTAAGCAAGTTAACATTTATGAAGGGTTTCAGGAAAACAGGCAGGCCGGAATTGATTCCTGGATATGGGAAGTACAGTGCCGGCACTCTGAAGGAGGGGTGTTAATGTTGCAGTTTTGTAGCTGTAGTGTAAGCACGTCTCTGGCAAGACAGTGATGGAGTGAATGATGATGAAAGTTTTCCTTTGTCGGGCCACCCTGCCTTGGTGGGAATCGGCCTATGTGTAATAATATATATATATATATATATATATTATATAAATATCTTAATAATATATAAATAAATGGAGATATTTAACATGATTCATTGTGATATTATATTAATATATATTATATATTTTTATAATTAATGATATATTAATCCTCATATATATATATATATATATAATATATTATTATATTATAATAAATATATATATATATATATATATATATATATATATATATATATATATATATATATAATTAAAAAAATATGGACCACCTCTAGAATTTTACTGGGACCCTCATCCTCAGAGAAGACAATAAACGTACCCCAGGAAAAACTCAAGGATTTCCCCGGAGCTGTGTGAATATTTTATTCTTCTACCACCCCCTATATTTTATATTACGTGTTACTTTATAAATAGACGGAATACATTGACAGAAAACACAAACATGAATACATTGGTAAAATATATCATAGGTTATGAAACTCCTCCAGCTCCTCCGAAGCCGGACGCGAGCCCAGTATGCAGCATACATTTCCCCTCTGGATAGCCATGCTGAGGCGTTGCAACATGAAAGTGGCTGCCCTTAGGTCCCTGGTGGTGTCGATGAGTCTGGACCCAGTTCTTTAAGGAAACGTGTGGCAATTTTTCCCCATGCTCCCAAGGTCTCTGATCCCACTGGGACAAATTGATACTGTTGGCTTATGTCCCTGTACTTGCCGATCTTGTACTCCTCCCTGTGGTCAGCAGCTCCTCCCTGTCGCCCGACACTGTGATGGATGTAGGTGTCAGTCAGTGTTGACACACAGGTATAGTCCCATGCTAAGAGCTTGCCATTCTTCCAAGGATAGATGGTGATCCCATTGGGGCAGTTTGCTGGGTTGTGGGTATTGTTGGCTGCTAGTGATCGGGTCTCTCTCTCGGCTGGGCATCCAGCTGTAGCAAGGGTGTTCTTTATGATGTCGTTGATTTCATTGTGTCTTGCATGCCAGCTATTAGTTTTGGAACAGTTAAGACCATGTAAACTATATTGGTCGGCTTGCGCATCGCCGCAAATACACGTATATTCCATGTGAATTGGGGCAGCAAGGCGCAGAGCCACTGCAATACAGAGGGTCTTTGGGTCGAGGCGTGTTCCCAGTGCCGAAATGGGAACTGTTTGGAAGGAGTGCCCAGAGTGATGTGCACTCACAGCTTGGAGATGGGCAGTCTCCCTATCTGATGTTACAGTCATAAGTATGTTGGCAAGCACCTTTTCAGCGATGGGGCCATCCCAGCTCGACTGTTTGTAGGCCAGTGCTACACTAGGTTTTGGTGTTGGAGCAGCAAGAGTCTGCCATTCAGTGATGACACTGGCATAACTAGGGTCCTATATTCTTGCTGAGTCAATGAGGTTGTCCGGAAGAATTTGTCTTATTAACTCGTTTGATGCTATGGAAGAGGATAAGAAAGCTGGTAGGGCAATCTGGGAGGATTTGCGTACTCCCAGCCCCACAAGCCTGACTGGAAGTGAGGCTTGCATCCACTGTCCATCTTCGAGGAAAAGATTCAATACACTCTCAAGCATGGCCTTAAGGAGAGAGTCATATTCCTTGTGTTTCGGACTGCTGAAGGCTGAGGAACATCTCAAGAAGTAGGTAAGTTTTAGGATTGACAGGCACCTGGTGAGTAGGTAGAAGGCATCATGTGTAACGATGTCTTTCATCCTGCCTTCCATCATCCTGAGGTCTGAGATTTTTTTGCTAGGATCAGATCGATGGCATTGGACCCAAGAGGAGCACCAAGGAGAGTGCTGTTGGCTAGATCAATGACTCGTGCTCCAGTGAAACAGCACTAATATTCTGAATCTGCCGATTGGTAGAAAGTATTTCACATTTGGTGGGTTTAAAGATAGATCCAGGCTTTCTCCCAGGTCTTTAATTTTTCTTATGTCCTCTTGGAGAGATTCTGTAGTGCCAGCTAGGGTACCATCATCCAAGAACCAATTTCATGGTCTCCAAACAATAGTTTAGAAGCCACACTAAAGGGAAGGGAAGTGTCTAGAAACTGCTTGGAGAGCAGCATCCCTTCTGACTGAGTTGAAAGCATTGGCAAAGACTAATTTGATCAAGGCTTTTTCATCGGACATGTTGTTGATGTATACTCGTGCTGCGTGGGCAGCTGCTTCACAGCCTTGTTGAACACCAAAACCGAGCTGAGTTGGTTTCAACAATGCGGCAGCCTCTTAACTCACAATTCTTACTGCAGCCTTGGCGACTAGACGCCGAAGGGTGTTGCCCACTGCAATGGGCCGGATTCCTCCATCCTTTTTCCGGAGGGCACATAGTGAGTCACCGAAGAAAAGGGGTCTAATGGCCTCTGGGACACAGTCAGCCAGGCTGTGGTGAGTTCAGACAGCAACCTCTCTGAAACCTCACGAAGTGCTGGATTGAGCATTTGTTTTAAGTGTTGTGGCCTTAAACCGGTGAAACCTCCTGTTGAACCCTGTGGAAATATACACATCAGCGTCATTGTAAGTTTAAATGTTCTTCACCTGCTGCAATGTCAGGGAGGTCAGTGTTGGTACTGGGATCCCTGGGTGGATGTTTGTCCTTCAAGGCTTGTGCTGTAATGACGTCCTTAGGGGCGATGGTATTCTTACTGGTTATAATCCTCGGTGCTCCAAAAGTATTTATTACCCTCTTCTATATTTTTGTTAATTTGGGCTATGACTTTTGAGGCGTCAGGTGTTGTTACGCAGAAAAGTGGGAACTCCTGGGGCCAAAGGCCTTGTCTAAGGGCAAAGGTAAAAGTTACACGAATCACATGTAAAACTAGGCCACCCAAGGCTATTCCCGTCAAAACAGAAAGTGCTAAACCAGCATTTCTCACTTCAATGGGTTGGTTATCAGAGGGTTAGGCAAAATTGCTATGTAGGAAAATATAATTTTTAATTACTAACAATATATACACACCAGAAAAACACTCCATATTTCTCTTGGCCTAAACACCCAAACAAGGATACATAAGGAGCCGGCTGGCTGGAGAGTCGCAGCAAAACAAACACATGACAAAACGGTTGGTGCGTGGTAGACACCAGGCCCTACAATGCTCTACTCTCCTGCCGACACCCTGTTATCCAAATTCGACAGCTCTCCACTCAGCTAACAGAGGTCTGACCATATCAGAGCCTAGGTGAGCATACTGGCAAACAATAAAGGAGCCTATGGCTTGAGTTGCCTAACAAAAAGAGTACAAACTTGGCTCCGATTCCCAGCGCCTGGACAACACCTTCACTCCAAGCCGCTCGTTCCACGTGACTGCCCGCGCAAACCTCACCACTGCTATCCCCACACTTGGAAAATAAGTCCCCTCAGGATTTCGTTACATTTCCCAGTTTAAGCTACTTTACAGTACCCACAAAATGAATAACATATTTCTAAAATATGATTTACATTTATGCATAGTTCTTACATTATGATTTACAATTATGTAATAGTTCATAAAATTTTGGCACTCTTCTCCACTCTATATATATATATTACAATGCAATCCAGAAACTTGCATAACAGGTGTCCTGTTGTTGGCATTTGCCCGGCAGGTGTTTCTCGCTCTAAGGGGAAGACAGACGAGGTTGTCAGCTCTAATAACAGATGTTGCTAGTGACTTGTCCCTCCTTGGTTTTACAGCCAAACAGGCATTGCCAAAAAGCAGTAGGTTGTGCCAGGATCCGTTGTTTGTTGGAGCATCTTTGACTTTCTTCAAGAGGTCAGCAAATTTGCTATCAGCTTGAGGGCGATCTGCTTTGGGGTGTGTCAGCATCCTTGTGGATGTCAATTTGATTGCAGATTTAGGTCCTCTGTGGGCGTGATGTCAGGGTAGCTGTCAGCTCTCTCTACTGGTAGGGGCTGTTGGTTGTTCCCATTTGGGACCCTCCAGGAGCCTGGACATCCATTGTGTGGCGAATGTTGCCAGTTAAGGAGTGAGTGCACATTCCCTGTGGCACACCTGGCAGATGCCCACACACACACACACACACACACACACACACACACACTCACACTCCTCACACTCACCCCGATGGCATGGTGGCTAGCGCTCTTGCTTCACGCACGGAGGGCCCGGTTCCAATTCCCGGGGGCAGAAACATTTGGTGTTTAGTTACACACACACACACACACATATACAACAGGCCTAGTGTCTAATCGACATGTGCCTAGGACAAAATGTAATTAACTCACATATACATACTCAGACAAACCTAACCTAACACATTAGATCATAAATGCCTCCCTCCACAACACACACATTTTTACAAAGAGTTGAAGGAGCTGAGCATCCTAACAGGATAAAAATGGGATCTCAAAAGGGAGGACGTAAAGGCAAGGAACTGAGGATGGTTGGTCTGGAAAGGAAGAATGGGAAGAACGGCTCAATAACAAAATGGATCAAGAATGGGAAAAAAAGGTTAAATGAGCTTTACAGTAACATGGTAGAAGATATCTCAGGGAGCAAGAGTAGAGTCGACTGTAGTAGCTGGGAACAAAGATACAAAGACTGGAGGAAGAAATGGATGTGCTGAAGATAGATATATAGATGAGGTCCGAAAGGAGCAAGGTGACTGAAGCGGGGGACTGAAGGAGAGGATGGAGCTAAAGTCTTAAGCAGAAGTACTATGGGTCATCAGAGTGTCCAGAAGATGATAAGGGAAACGTCAAATTTGTTGCAGATTTTAGGTCCTCTCTAGACGTGATGTCAGGTGAGGCTGTCAGCTCTCTCTTACTGGTAGGGCTGTTGGTTGTTCCCATTTGGAGCCCTCCGGACCTAGACATCCATTGTTGTCAAATGTTGCCAGTTGAAGGTTGAGTGCAATTCCCTGTGGCACACCTGGCAGATGCCACCCACACACAAACACACACCAACACACACTCATACACTCACACTCAATATACATACTCAGACAAACCTAACCTAACACATTAGATCATAAATGCCTCCCTCCACAACACACACTATTTTACAAAAGTTGAAGGGCTAGAGCATCCTAACAGGATAAAAAAATGGGATCTCAAAGGGAGGACATAAAGGCAAGGGAACTGAGGGATGGTTTGTCTGGAAAGGAAGAATGGGAAGAACGGCTCAAGAACAAAATGGATCAAGAATGGGAAAAAAGGTTAAACAAGCTTTACAATAACATGTTAAGAAGATATCTACAGAGAGCAAGAAGTGGGAGTCACGAGCTGTAGTAGCTGAGGCAAAGATACAAAGACTGGAGGAAGAAATGGATGTGCTGAAGCAAGACATATAGATGAGGTCCGAAAGGAGCAAGGTGACTGCAGGCAGCGAGGGGACTGAAGGAGAGGATGGAGCTAAGAAGTCTTAAGCAGAAGTACTATAAGGTCATCAGAGTGTCAGAAGATGTAAGGGAAACAACAAAGGAGATGCTTAAATAGATCCAGAGATATTGAGAGAAAAGAAATGGGAAGAAGAGGGAGAGGTCAATGATTATTCATGGGCTTCAGGAGGCTGAAGGAAGACTTATGATGAAAGAAAGCATTGGGAGGAAACAGAGATTAAGAGCATCATTGCAATAACAGGAAGAAGGACATGTCTCAGATAAAAAAATTCACAGACTTGGGGGTATTCGAGGGAAAAAAATCGACCAATCAAACTGACATTCAAGACGAAAGTGGTACGGAACATGATACTACAACAGAAGCCAATGTTAAAAGACTCTCAGGAATATCAACAAGTGTTCCTCAATTGAAACATAACATGAAAAGAAAAGGAACAACTGAAAGTGAGAGCAAGACGACATCAGTGGAAGGAAAGAGAGACAGGACAGGCAACGACAGACAGGAAAGAAAAGCTTATGGGGGGAACCCCTCAACCCATGTCACCACATATCAACCAAACACAATAACCACAAACAAACCACACATCTGGCCCCACCCCCTAAGCACAAATTTCACAAACACCAGCTTCCCATAATATTCTGCCCTGCATCCCTCCTCCACAGCCTGCACCTTCCTCTGCCATCTCCCAAAATACAGTAATGGAAAGGAAACTAAAGGTGTGGTATACCAATGCAGATGGAATAACAAATATTAATGAAGATTGGCAAGAACAAATTTATTGATGCATCACCGACATCAAACCCCTAACAGAGACAAAATTAGGGGGATGAAACCCCAGATGCAATTTTCCAAAACCTGGGAAAAAAAAACCGAGGAAAGGGGGAAGGGGGAAAAAACCGGGGAGGGGGGGAAATTAAAAAAAAAATTTTGTTGGAACACTTCAACTGGGGGCCCCAAAAGGGATGATAGAGTGATTATAACCCCCCCTGAACACAAGGGGACAAGACAAGAGTATGATGTTTACAAAGGCAATGGTGCACTAGCTAAGTGGCCAGGAGGGCCATAGGGTGGGAAAAAAAATTCTCATAATGGGGGCTTCAATCTAAAAAGATTGACTGGGAAAACCAGAGAAAATGGGGACCCAAAAACATGGGGGTTAAGATGTTGGGACTGTATTGGAGAACTTCCACCCTTTGGGGTACAACCAGAGAGAGGAAAAAATTTTCAGAAGGGGTCTAATTTTCACCAAATAGTTAGACACAGGCATATCCCAAAAACCCTTGGCCTTATGATTATGTTTCCTGGTTTTAAAACCTTTTGGTTTCCCCAAAAAGGAGAGTAAGGGAAAAGGGAAGCAAAAAAAAAGGGAATACATATGAATAGAAGTTTCCGCATGAAGTGAAGGGGGAAAAAGAGAACAAGAGGAAAAAAAGCAAATAAAGAGGGAACAGTGACCCCAAAGGGCAGGGAGGCAAAAAGTTATACCAAAGGAAACAAAAAAAAAGGTAAGACCAATGACCCTGGTTTAACTGGGGGAAACCCAAAAAACCAAGTGTTCCGAGATGGAAAAAGAGAAGGCAAAAAACTCAAGAAAACAGGGGTTACAGGAGCCAGAAAGTTCGGGGGTTAAGGGGGAAGAGGAGGGAATCGAGAACGACATAGCATCAAAACCCAACTTAAACCCAAAAAGGGAATTTAGTCTCAAGGAGAAAAAAACAGTAAAGGACCAGGTAATCAGGCTGAGGAAAAGGGGGGGCTCCAAAGTGACCGGGGTTTGTGATGAACTAAACCAAATTTAAAAAGTATTTCAATAGAGACAGGAATGTTTCCCAGCAAACCATGGAGGTGGGGGTTTTTTACGGGTTTTGGACAAAAAGCAAAAACCAAGGTAGAGGTGAAGAAACTGCTAGGTGAACTAGATACCTCAAAGGCGGGGGCCCCCCGATAACATATCTCCTTGGTACTGAGAGAGGGAGCAAAAGGAACTGGGCCACTAGCAGCAATTTTCAAAAATCTAACGAAACTGGCAATTCCTGGGGGTGGAAGACAGAAAGTAGTTCCAATTTTTAAAAAAGGAGGGGACAGCAGCGTTAAACTACATACCAGTGTCACTGCTTGTATAGTATGCAAAGTCATGGAAAAAAACATCAGGAAAAGGGGGAACACATTGAAAAAGATTGGGGGCATACAAAAATCAGCACGACTTCAGAGATGGGAAATCCTGTCAAAATCTATACTTTTGGATAAGGTAACAGAAAAGAAAGGAGAGAGGGGGGGGTAATTCATCCTTTTTTTGAAAAAAAGGGTTTTGACACAGTACCACAAGAAACTGGTGAAAAAAATTGAGGAGCAGGCAGGAATAATAGGAAAGTACTGCAATGGATCGGGGAAAACCTAACAGGAAGGGGGAAAAACGAGTGTTGGTACGTGATGGAGTGTCCCCAGGGGGGCATTTCCCGTGGGGGGGTTTCCCAAGGGTCAGTCCCCGGTCGGGCTGTTTTTTTTGGGGAAAAAGATGGAAGGGGAAAGATTCCGAAGTGTCACTGTTCGCTGATGATGTGAAACGATAAAAGGGAATACAAGCGGACGAGGTCAAAATTTTAAGGGGAACCCGGGCAGGGCTACAAGTGTAAGGGGAAGAAGATTGGGGGGAAGGACAAAAACCCAGATGGTTAGGGGGAACAAAGGCTGCAAACTCACTAAAAAAAAAATCTTGGGGTAAGCATTATAACGAACATATCTCCCAGGCACACAAATCAAATAACTGTTGCAACATATTGGCGATTGGAAAAAACCGAGATTAGCTTTAAATATCTGGTAATGAGTCATTCACGACTTGTACACCGTGTACGTCAAGCCTATACTGGGGGTATGCAGCAAGATGGAACCCTCACCTAGTCAAACACATCACAAAATTGGGAAAGTGCAAAAATTTAAAGTTTAGTCCCCGGGAAATGGAGGTTTGCTTATGAG
>WNWK01040087.1:0-17137 GCA_009830355.1 Cherax destructor | reverse complement strand
GTTGAGAGAAGTTATACAGGTAAATTGATTTTTTTGCAATAACTAAACGGGGTTAATATGAAAAGGGGGACATGCCCCCAATGTCACATTCTTTTTTAATTTTTCCGTAGAAAAAAGTATCGGGGGGTGGGGTGGACCCTTATGTCCGTGATCATTTAAATTGTTGCATAAAAACGGATATAAAGTCTGAAATAAACATACAGAGTCTGTCGGGATAGAATTTTCAGGGGTTTGGAAAATTGATTTTAGGGTCATTTACCATCCTCCAAACTTAGATAGGGAACAAGGGAGATTATTTTGGGGGGAAATTTTTAAAGGGCCCAAACAAGGCACGATAACGTAGTAATTCTAGGTGATTTTAACTTTACAGATTGATTGGAATTTCTTGACGGGGAATTTAGAATCTAACGATTTTTAGAAGTAGTTCAGGATTGTTTTTGAACCAGTTTGTGACAGAACCTACAAGGGAAATAACCTATTTGACTTGGCCCGCGCAAGGAAACCCCTTTTAATAATTTGGAAATTACAGAGGAACCGCTCAAGCGACCATAAGTCAATTACCTTTAGCATTGAATGGAGGGTTGATAGAAGGGATAATTCAGTAACGGTCCCAGATTTTCCAAAGAAGATTATAATGGACTTAGAGAACACTTACAACTGGGGACTGGGGTAAATGAAGAAAGGTATCAAAAAGGAAGTTTTCTTAACACTATAAAAAGGCTGCCCAAAGAAAATTTATCCCATATAAAGAAATTAGATAAAGTAGAAATGACCCAAAATGGATGAATTATAGGCTCAAATACCTTTTTAGGGCAGAAGAAAGGAATTTAAAGTGTTTAAAAAGAGGTGAGGGTCATCTTATAAATCAGTATACTAAAAGAGGGACGTTAAAAGGGATAAGAAAAGCTAAACGGGACTATGAAATTAAAGTTGCTAGGGATTAAAAAACCAACCCAAAAGTTTTTCCAGGTTTACAGAACAAAAGTTGGGGATAAGATGGGGTCCCCTTAAAAATAACCTAAATTTTACTGACAAGGAGAATGATATGTGCTCTATTTTTACATTATTTTCTTGGTTTTCACACAGGAAGATACTAATAATATCCCAGAATTTAATTTTTACAGAGGCCCAGAAGATAAATTATGTAATATCACAGTCCTAGTGAAATGGTTATGAAACAACTAGACCGACTGAAACAAAATAAATTGCCGGGTCCTGATGAGCTTTTAAGGGTTCTTAAGGAATGCAAATGGAGCTCTGGGAACAATATCAACATTTTTTAAATTTATTTTCAAACAGGTGTAGTGTCTGATATGTGGAAGATGGCTAGTAATTCTATTTTTAAAGATCATGGTAATGAATATGATATTTTGTATATGGACTTCAGTAAGGTTTTGATAAAGTTCCACATCAGAGGCTACTGAGGAAACTAAGGCACACGGAATAGGAGGGAGAAATTTTTTCCTGGGTAGAGGGATGGTTGACTAATAGCGGCAAAAGTTTGCATAAATGAGAGAAATCAGAATGGGGGCGTGTCTCGCGGTGTTCCACAGGGGTCAGTTTTGGCCCCTGTTGTTTAAAATTTTCATAAACACATAGATGAGGGAATAAATAGTAGCATAAGTAAATTTGCTGATGACACCAAATAGGCCGTCCAATTCATTCAAACGAGGACATTAGAGCACTCCAGGATGATTTGAATAGACTGATGCAGTGGTCGGAGAAGTGGCAGATGCAGTTTAATGTAAACAAATGCAAAGTTCTAAATGTTGGGCAGGACAATAACCATGCCACATATAAGCTGAATAATATAGATCTTATTACTTGTAATTGCGAGAAGGATTTAGAGTTCTGGTTAGTAGTAATCTGAAGCCTAGACAACAGTGCATAAGTGTTCGCAATAAAGCTAACAGAATCCTTGGTTCATATCAAGAAGTATAAATAACAGAAGTCCTCAGGTTGTTCTTCAACTCTATATATCTTTGGTTAGGCCTCATTTAGATTATGCTGCACAGTTCTGGTCACCGTATTACAGAATGGATATAAATGCACTGGAAAACGTACAGAGGAGGATGACAAAGTTGATCCCATGTATCAGAAATCTTCCCTATGAGGATAGACTGAGGGCCCTGAATCTGCACTCTCTAGAAAGGCGTAGAATTAGGGGGATATGATTGAGGTGTACAAATGGAAAACAGAATAAACAAAGGATGTAAATAGGTGCTGAAAATATCCAACCAAGACAGGACTCGCAGCAATGGTTTCAAGTTGGAAAAGTTCAGATTCAGGAAGGATATAGGAAAGCACTGGTTTGGTAATAGAGTTGTGGATGAGTGAACAAACTCCCGAGTACCGTCATAGATGCTAAGACGTTGTGTAGTTTTAAAAATAGGTTAGATAAATACATGAGTGGGTGTGGATGGGTGTGAGCTTGTACTAGGTCAGATGCAGTGCTTCTTCCTTAAGGAATGTAACCTGACCTGTACTAATTCCTTTGGGAAGTGACCTGACCAGGTGGTCGGCTGGACAATTATATGAGTGGGTGCGGTTGGGTGTGAATTGGTCCTGACTAGGTTGTGCTACTAGGTCAGATGCAGTGCTCCTTCCTTAAGTGAATGTAACCTGACCTGGCTGGGTCGGGGCATTGGCTTAAGCCGTTGGAGATTTGGACCTGCCTCGCATGGGCCAGTGGGCCTGCTGCAGTGTTCCTTCTTTCTTATGTTCTTATACCCTACCCTTCACGCCAGTAAACCAGCAATCCGGGATAGCAACCTCACATCCACCGAGCCATCTCGGCGGACAAAAGAGAGGGCGGCCGGATATCCGCCACAAAGCATACCGCCTTCGGCCACCACCCCCGGAATCCGAAAGGTGGCCTCCAGAGATACACCCGTCGCCCGAAAGATACCCAAAGCCACCCCCCGGGTGACCGGAGAGGGATCGGGACATCCCCAGGCGATCCAGATTCCACGGCAAACTACACCACCGCCAAGGACCTCAACGGAATGGGATGGACTACGATACCCTTCCCCCTACCTAGGAACTAGAATGCCTGAGGAGAGAAGCTCCCAGGGTAAAACTGGGAAGGAAATAAGGGAGGGATGAGGAGGAGGAGGAGGAAAGGGAAAAGGGAGGATGGGGGAGATGGGAAAAGGGAGGGGGGATTGGGGGGTAATTAGGTTCGGTCTGAGGAAGAAGACCAAAAGGTCCAATTCCTCAGACCGATAGCCTCTTTACCACGTCAAGGAGCCCCCCTTAAAGAGGTGAACTTGGTGCAGAGATTTAAAAGTTCATGCATGTATGAATTTTCATCTGAGCTGCCTCCTTGTGTTATCTCTGCAACCACATTGTTTGCAATGTTCCTCCATTTTAGGTGCCTGAGGTTGAAATCCCCCAGTAGCAAGATGTTGGGTGCAGGAGCTGGAAGATTTTCCAGACAGTGGTCAATTTTCAGAAGCTGTTCTTGGAATTCTTGGGACGTTGCATCTGGGGGCTTGTAGACAACCACGATGACCAGGTTTTGATTCTCAACCTTTATTGCTAATACTTCAACTACATCATTTGAGGCATTTAGTAGTTCTGAACATATAAGTGACTCTGTGATATACAGTGCAGCAGGACAGTGGATAGTGCAGGGATAGAGGGTAGCAGGAGATTGATGTAGAAGGGACTGAGGGGAGTGCTAGAGGTATAACCTTCAGAGTTTGTGCAGTAAGTCAGTTGCTGTCAAAATGTCAATGAGAGAGTCAGGGAGGGTAAAGAAAGGGCCGCAGAGCGAAGACGACGTTGGATGTAAATTCTGCGTGCTCGTTGATAAGAGTGGGCAGTCCAACAGAATATGGCGAACAGATACTGGAACCTGACAATGCTCACAGAGAGGGACAGGGAGCCTCTCCATGAGATACCCATGAGTAGGATTAGTGTAGCTGATGCGAAGACGGGAGAGTGTAGTCTCCCAACCTCGACATTGGTGACAAGAAGGCCAGAAACCTATACTCGTTTTAATAGAATGAAGTTTGTTATTTAGCAGGTCAGACCAACTTAGTTGCCAACGGGTGCGAAGGTGGGTAGCAATGACTGAAAAATAGTTCGTGAATGGAACACCTCTATATGAAACTGGAAGGTCATGTACTGCTGACTGTGCAGCAGTCTCTGCTTGTTCATTGCCCTGTACATCAACATGACCAGGGACCCAACAAAAAACAATATCTTTATGTTTGCTAGAGACACAGCGTAACAAAAGTTGGATACAAAAAACTAAGGGGTGAGGTGTGTCAAATTTTCAGATAGCCTGTAAAGCACTAAGGGAGTCTGAAACGACCACAAATGGTGACACAGGCATAGATGCAATACTGATAAGTGCCACAAGAATGGCATACAATTCAGCCGTAAATATGCTAGCTGAGGATAATAGATGCCCTCGCATGACGCTGTCCAGAAACACTGCTGCGAATCCGACACCATCTGATGACTTAGAACCATCGATGTACACTACGATGGCATGGGAATGAGAACGGAAGTGGTCTAGAAAAAAAAGAGAGCGAAAAGCCGCCGTAGGTAGTTGGGCTTTAACGCAAGGCAGAGGAAAAGAACAGACACGGACAGCAGGAACCTCCCAAGGGGGTAGGGGAAAGGAGATGCCACATGAACATAGAAAGGTGGTAGCTGAAGGAAAGACAACATCTGTGACAATCCTATACATGGAGGGATTGCAGAGGTCATGAGAGCCAACATAATAGTGAAGGCAATGTGCATCACGACTATTACAAAAAAGATAACCATTTGTAATAAACGACTGTTCGGGATAAGTAAAATATCAGATTTTCAATATTTATTATATTATATATATTATTATTAATATAAAAACAATCTCATAAATACAATCATATAATCTGTGTAAAAACATATAGCTTTAATATACACATTTATAACAATTTAAAACGTAGTAAAACATCACAAGTAAAACAATCATAAAATTCAGTGCCGTGTCAGACGTCGCTGCCAACATGGTGCCACACATGACACCACCAACCCTCTCGTCATGACACTCTTTCTCAACCGTGTCCTCAAGACACCCTTGTCTCTGTGTTATGACAACACTCCTTCGCTTGTGTCCCACGACACCTTCTCTGTGCCACATGGCACGCCCCCTGTGTCACGAACTCAGTCTCTAGGGAAGCCTTTGCACCGCGTCATCTGTCACAAACACAAAATCACACGACTATCATCACTTGTGTCGTGCCACCAGTTGTCACTACACCCTGATGAGTCCTGACACCACAACAGTGTCACACAATACTCTCTCCAAGTGCAGGGGAGAGTCTAGGTACTTTCTCCAAGTGCAGGGGAGAGTCTAGGTACTTTCTCCAAGTGCAGGGGAGAGTCTAGGTACTCTCTCCAAGTGCAGGGGAGAGTCTAGGTACTTTCTCCAAGTGCAGGGGAGAGTCTGGTACATTCTCCAAGTGCAGGGGAGAGTCTAGGTACTTTCTCCAAGTGCAGGGAGAGTCTAGGTACTTTCTCCAAGTGCAGGGAGAGTCTAGGTACTTTCTCCAAGTGCAGGGAGAGTCTAGGTACTTTCTCCAAGTGCAGGGAGAGTCTAGGTACTTTCTCCAAGTGCAGGGAGAGTCTAGGTACTTTCTCCAAGTGCAGGGGAGAGTCTAGGTACTTTCTCCAAGTGCAGGGGAGAGTCTAGGTACTTTCTCCAAGTGCAGGGGAGAGTCTAGGTACTTTCTCCAAGTGCAGGGGAGAGTCTAGGTACTTTCTCCAAGTGCAGGGGAGAGTCTAGGTACTTTCTCCAAGTGCAGGGGAGTCTAGGTACTTTCTCCAAGTGCAGGGGAGAGTCTAGGTACTTTCTCCAAGTGCAGGGAGAGTCTAGGTACTTTCTCCAAGTGCAGGGGAGAGTCTAGGATCACTTACTTTCCAAGTGCAGGGAGAGTCTAGGTACTTTCCAAGTGCAGTGGAGAGTCTAGGTACTTTCTCCAAGTGCAGGGGAGAGTCTAGGTACTTCTCCAAGTGCAGGGGAGAGTCTAGGTACTTTCTCCAAGTGCAGGGAGAGTCTAGGTACTTTCTCCAAGTGCAGGGGAGAGTCTAGGTACTTTCTCCAAGTGCAGGGGAGAGTCTGGTACATTCTCCAAGTGCAGGGGAGAGTCTAGGTACTTTCTCCAAGTGCAGGGGAGAGTCTAGGTACTTTCTCCAAGTGCAGGGAGAGTCTAGGTACTTTCTCCAAGTGCAGGGGAGAGTCTAGGTACTTTCTCCAAGTGCAGGGAGAGTCTAGGTACTTTCTCCAAGTGCAGGGGAGAGTCTAGGTACTTTCTCCAAGTGCAGGGGAGAGTCTAGGTACTTTCTCCAAGTGCAGGGAGAGTCTAGGTACTTTCTCCAAGTGCAGGGAGAGTCTAGGTACTTTCTCCAAGTGCAGGGGAGAGTCTAGGTACTTTCTCCAAGTGCAGGGGAGAGTCTAAGTACTTTCTCCAAGTGCAGGGAGAGTCTAGGTACTTTCTCCAAGTGCAGGGGAGAGTCTAGGTACTTTCTCCAAGTGCAGGGAGAGTCTAGGTACTTTCTCCAAGTGCAGGGAAGAGTCTAGGACTTTCTCCAAGTGCAGGGAGAGTCTAGGTACTTTCTCCAAGTGCAGGGAGAGTCTAGGTACTTTCTCCAAGTGCAGGGAGAGTCTAGGTACTTTCTCCAAGTGCAGGGGAGAGTCTAGGTACTTTCTTCAAGTGCAGGGAGAGTCTAGGTACTTTCTCCAAGTGCAGGGGAGAGTCTAGGTACTTTCTCCAAGTGCAGGGGAGAGTCTAGGTACTCTCTCCAAGTGCAGGGAGAGTCTAGGTACTTTCCAAGTGCAGGGAGAGTCTAGGTACTCTCTCCAAGTGCAGGGAGAGTCTAGGTACTTTCTCCAAGTGCAGGGAGAGTCTAGGTACTTTCTCCAAGTGCAGGGGAGAGTCTAGGTACTTTCTCCAAGTGCAGGGGAGTCTAGGTACTTTCTCCAAGTGCAGGGGAGAGTCTAGGTACTTTCTCCAAGTGCAGGGGAGAGTCTAGGTACTTTCTCCAAGTGCAGGGGAGAGTCTAGGTACTTTCTCCAAGTGCAGGGGAGAGTCTAGGTACTTTCTCCAAGTGCAGGGGAGAGTCTAGGTACTTTCTCCAAGTGCAGGGGAGAGTCTAGGTACTTTCTCCAAGTGCAGGGGAGAGTCTAGGTACTTTCTCCAAGTGCAGGGGAGAGTCTAGGTACTTTCTCCAAGTGCAGGGGAGAGTCTAGGTACTTTCTCCAAGTGCGGGGGAGAGTCTAGGTACTTTCTCCAAGTGCAGGGGAGAGTCTAGGTACTTTCTCCAAGTGCAGGGGAGAGTCTAGGTACTTTCTCCAAGTGCAGGGGAGAGTCTAGGTACTTTCTCCAAGTGCAGGGGAGAGTCTGGTACATTCTCCAAAGTGCAGGTACACTCTCCAAAGTGCAGGTACAGTCTCCAAAGTGTATATGGAAGAGTCAGGTTAACACTCCCCATATGAGTCTGGTAGTCACTGTCGGTCTAGCCGGCTCAGCGGTCCCACATCACGTTTGATGACGTCACCAGTGACCACCGGCCGGCAGATACACTACCTAACAGCCCTGTTAGATAGGGGGCCGTAACAACGACGATCGGACAAGGATGGAATGTTCGCTTCTACATAGAGGCTCTCAACCATGGAAGAACAAAATGCACCAAGGCATCAACGCAATCCCTGGTGATGGATGGGATTAAGGCTGGAAAGAAAAGCAGGGGAGGCCGCCGAATATATCTGGTCACCCTAATCGAGTTTCGATAAAATTTGGGCTGAATGCAGGCGAAGGAGTGTTCTACGATCAGCCCCCATGAAAGATGCGCAAGGGTTTTAAGGAGGTTCAGCCAGCTATGACAAGTCACCTTCAGAGAGGTAATGTGAGGTTTCCAGGACAATCGGCGGTCAAACAGGAGGCCGAGAAACCTGACTGTATCACGTTCTGGGATACGATAGACGTATAGGTACAATGGATGATCAGAGACCCCTTAACGTCTAGTAAACGTAATTTGATGAGTTTTGCCACTAGAAAATTTAAACCCGTGAGTGGTTGCCCAATCGGAAACCCGGTTGATGGCATGCTGGAGGGAGACTGCAATGAGATGACAGTCAGCACCTGCACAAGCTATAGCAAAGTCATCAACATAAAGCGATGACCAATTATTGGATGGGAGAACAGATGCCAGATTATTTATAGCAAGGAGAAAGAGTGTTGTGCACAGAACACATCCCTGGGGGACACCTTCAGCTTGGACGAACTCCAGGGAAAGCACATTACAAACCCGGACACGGAAATATCTTTCAGTTAAGAAGGCCTTAAGGAAAAATGATAGATTGCCACGGAGGACTAAGAAGTGGGCCTGGGCCAAGATATTATACCTCCAAGTTGTGTCATAAGCCTTCTCAAGGTCAAAAAAGATGGCGATAACCGAGTGGTTATTAGCAAAGGCATTATCAATATACGTATCCAAGTGCAGTAAGGGGTCAATGGTAGAATGGCCCTTACGAAAGCCATATTGACTAGTGGTTAGACTACTGTGTGTCTCTAAATGCCACATCAAACGTATATTACCTAGACGTTCCATTACCTTGCAAACTGCACTGGTAAGAGCGATGGGACAGCAAGAGCAGATTGATATAAATGCTGTAGCATACGAATATGTATACTGTCTGGCCCAGCTGCCGATGATTGGCAAGCGGAGAGTGTTGCTTCCAGTTATTGAAGGGTAAAAGGAACATTATAAGATTCTTCTCTGAGAGAAGAAAAATCAAAGGGCTTTAACTCGCTGGCAGATTTAGAAGAAAGGAACAAGGGCCATAGATGGAGCCCCTGAGAAATGCGGACCAGATGATTACCAATTTCAGTGGCAACATCAAGAGGGTGTGCTATACCGACACCGGCAACCCGAAGAACAGGAGCCGAGTCGGGGGAGAATTTACCACTCAATTTCCGCACTTTCTTCCAGACTGCACTCATCGAGGAAGCCGAAGTGACAGTGGAAACGTAATCCCGTTAGCAAGTGCGTTTAGCTTTGCGTATGCCACGGCGAGCAATTGCTCTCCTCTGTTTAAAATCAAGAAGTCTCTCTGTGGTTCTGTTATACCGGAATACCGGTACCTGCCCCACGCAGTGCATTTCAAACGTGCTGCCTGACTACAAGCAGGAGACCACCAAGGCACACACTTCTGAGAATGCTTGCCCAAGGTTTGGGGGATAGAATGTGAAGCTGCCATGAAGACGGAGGACAAGAAGAGATGTAAAACCTCATCAATGGAGGACGAGGATAGAGCCTCATGAAAGGCAGTAAGATGTGTGTAAAGGTCCCATTTCGCCAGGTCAAATTGCCAGTGTGGGCTACGAGGAGGTGGAGAATACAAAGGGGACATGATGATGATTGGCAAATGATCGCTCTCATGTAAGTCCGGGAGGACAGACCAGGTGAAGTCAAGGACAGTTTAGGAAGAGCAGATGGAGAGATCGATGCAAGAGAAAGAATGAGTTTGAGGATCAAAATGGGTGGAAGTACCCGTATTTAAAACATGGAGGGAGAGAGAAGCAAGAAATGCCTCCAACTGAATGCCATGGGAGTCAAAGTGCGACCCTTCCCCAGAGAAAATGGTGTCCGTTAAAATCGCTAAGTAACAGAGGAGGTGGAGGCAAGGAAGTTTTTTAGTTTGATATCTTTATTATGCACCCCATACCCATCCTGTGGGCGGTAGTCAAAAGATTACAGAGGTACATAATGGGTCCAGGGACTGGACCCCAAAGTTTTGATAGCTGACCAAATTACAAAGGTAATGAACTAACAAGCTACAAAGGTATTGAACTCACAAGTTACAAAGGTAATGAAACATGTAAGTAAATTTACTTACTTACGTTTATACATGGTTACAATCATGAACAAATTATAACGCAATGAACACTTCACTAGTCTACACCCAGTCACAACTGTAATGAGTTCTTGGTGCAAATTTTATTGTTGGGTCACACACACACACACACATATACATATACACTTACATATACACATACACACACACACATATATATACATACACACACAACAGGCCCAGCCTTCAATCGACATGTGCACAGGACAAAATGACAATCAACACGCACACACACAGGGGCCAGGAGCTGAGTATCGACCCCTGCAACCACAATTAGGTGAGTACACACGTGGCAATGCTTTATTTACAGGGAGCAAAGTCAGGGTATTTTTCCAGAATGGTCTGTAATATACCACTGTGGATAAAATACTTTGACATATCTTGAACATTTCTGAGTGAGTTGTCTCTGAAATCATTAATTTTGTCGCACTCCAGTACATAATGACGCAGGGTGTGACAATAATCCAACTGACAAAGTTTACATCTTGTTTGGTCTACATCTGGTGGTGATTTAACCTGCCAAAGATACTTGTAACCCAGCCGGAGGTGGGCGGTGGTGACATCCAAGAGTCTGCTTATTTTGTTGGATGCACCATAGACATGTGGCTCCTCCTGCATGATAGAATGATGATAGATGGACTGACTGGTGTCAATCTCCCTGAGTCTTAAGTCAATCAAATTCAGTTGAAGTTCTTTTCGTATTATTGTTCTCAAACTGCTAACTGACAAGGCAAGATTGTAATCTACCCCCTCTTTGAAAGCATAAAAGTTAGCCAATTTGGAGGCAAGGAAGAAACCAGAAAATCAACATCTGGGATAGACAATGCTCGAGAAGAGGAGAGATATAAAGAACAGAGTGCATACCACTTATTCAAGTGGATACAGGCTGCAGTGTAATGTAGAGAAGAATGAACACAGAGCTGACGGTATGGAATACCAGTGCGTATGAGAAGAGCACTTTCGTTAAAGGTTCCATCGGAACTGATGAATATAACAAATCATAGCCCAAAAAGGGGCGGATAACAGTGGATTGTAATTTGGGTTCTTGCAAACAGACCCCAACAGGGCAAAACTGGGAGAGCAACACCTGAAGCTCACCCCGGTTACCGCTGAGGCCTCGGATATTCCACTGTAAATAAGCCATGATTTATGAAGAGAAAGATACAAGTTGAAGTTAGAGGTATCTATGGACTAGGGTTAGAAAAGTCCACGTGTGGAGGCAGCGGAAGACCTGTAATCAGAGAAGGAGCGGGACGCTGTGAAGGAAGGAGGGATGTATTATTATAATCAAAAGAAGCGCTAAACCACTGGGGTTATACAGTGCTGCATGGTGGGGAAGGATGCAGGGAGAATGGATTGTAGGAGGGAGAGGGATGATTAGTAGGGTATGGAGTGCAGCAGGACAGTGGATAGTGCAAGGATAGAGTATAGCCAGAGATTGAGGTAGAAGGGACTGAGGGGAGTGCTAGAGGCATATCTTCGGAGTTTGTGGAGTAAGTCAGTTGCTGTCAAAAATTCAATGAGAGAGTCAGGATTAAAGGAGGGCCCATCAGCAAGAAGGGAAGGTAAAGAAAGGGCCGCAGAGTAAAGACGCCTTTGGAAGGAGGAATGTAGACGGAGAAGAGAGAGGAGGAGGAACCGGAGGTGGAGCGGTGTCCATCAACTTTCCTGTCTCTGAAATATATTCTGCGATAGTGTCCAGCATTTCGGAAAAGATGCAGGATGTGGGACCACATTAGAGATGGAAGGAGGGTGGTGAGCAACAGTTGGAGAGACTATAGACTGTACTAAAGTAGAGGGCGAGGAGATGGAAGAGGAAACTGTCGAAGGGGCTTGGGAGGGGACAGCAGTGGATGCGACCTGGGGGGGTAGTCAAGGAAGAAACTTGGGAGGAGACAGGGGATGAAGATATTGAACAAGGAGGATGAACCTCCACACAAGTTACAGAATTAGTCGGAGGTGAAGAACCTGGCAATTGGGATTTTTTGCCGGACTTATGAGAAGAGGGGCAGTGAGGATTAGGTGTTGGACAAGGGCATGTAGGCACAGAACTGTGCGAGTGAGTAGAAGAAGGGGTGAGGACGGTATGGGATGCCGAGGTAGGAACCTCAAAGCCAAGAACAGCAAAAGAATTCGAGACAGGGGTGACTGAGGATGGGGCGACCACAGAGGAAGCCACGGGAGTTTGGACCCCAGAAGTGGGGGGACGTTTAGCAATGCGAGAATAGGAAATACGGGGAAGTCTTACTTGAAGGCATAGATGAGAGATGGCCATTGCATATGAGAAGCCTTCCGCCTCTTTGAGGCAATGGATTTCCCGCTCATTCAGGTAAACCTGACAACAGCGAGAGTACGATGGATGCGCCTCATGACAGTTAAGGCAAGAGGGAGGTAGATTACAAGGACTGGCATGGTCGTCGGCACCACAGACTGTGCATTCGGCCATGGACCTGCAATATTTCGCTGGATGACCAAAACGCCAGCAGTTTCTACACTGTTGCGGTGTAGGGGTCACCTTTCGAACTTGTAAACGGTGACCTGCAATGTAGACCGAGGGTGGAAGTTAATAATAATAATAATAATAATATCTTTATTTACTACAAGTACATGTACATGGTATACAGGCCTAGCTGACATCAGTGACATACTACTATATAGAAAGTCCCTTGTTATGCTGAGCATTTCGGGCAGATTAGGTCAGTGTCCTAGGATGCGACTCACACTAGTCGACTAACACCCAGGTACCCATTTTACTGATGGGGAACATAGACAACAGGTGTAAAGAAACACGCCCAATGTTTCTGCCCTGGCTGGGAATCAAACCCAGGCCCTCGCCGTGTGAAGCGAGAGCTTTAGCCACCAGACCACCAGAGCCCACACAATCAAATGTTAAACGAGCTATATTGCAAGGATAACGTCTTCGCTTATGGGCAGGGAGGACAAAAGTGTCAACTTTAAGGAGAGGGAGGTCTTGGAGCTCAAGTTTTTTTTTAGTTTGATATCTTTATTATGCACCCCATACCCATCCTGTGGGCGGTAGTCAAAAGATTACAGAGGTACATAATGGGTCCAGGGACTGGACCTCAAAGTTTGATAGCTGAGCAAGTTACAAAGGTAATGAACTCAGATGGTCACAATCATGACAAGTTACAAAGGTATTTGCAGATTACAGAGGTATATATAGGGTCCAGAGACTGGGCCCCAAAGTTTTGATAGCTGAACAAGGTACAATGGTAATTAATTCACTAGTTACAAGGTAATGAATCATGTAAGTAAATTTACTTACGTCTGTACATGGTTGCACTCATTTGGAGCTCAAGCTGCTCCAGAATGTCATCACCACATGTCTGGAAATTCTGTTGGACAATGGTGTGGAGTAAAATGACAATACCACTTCAAGAATTGAGAGAATGATGTTTGTCAATAGTGATAGGAATAGTATCTATGGTGTAAGGAGAGAAAGATCACAAGCTTGGCCAGCATTCTGGACCGTGATGATGCTAGTGCTGCTCTTGAGTGTGAAACGAGATATATTTACCTACATGGCGTAGCAGAGCTTTACCAATACTATGATCAGAAAGATAGGTAGTTGGAGTCGTCGGTCTTAGAGTAAAAAACTTTGTCCATTGAGTAGTGTGAAACGTAGTGTTTAACCCTTTCAGGGTCCAAGGCCATTTTTGGAAGGGGTGCGCCAGTGTCCAAGAAATTTTGATTTTTTTTTCTTACAGAATTAATGATAATAATTTTGTGAAGGCAATGAAACAAAATAATAATAATTTCCAATTAGTAGTTTCCAAGATATAGCGTCGTGAAGTTGATCCTCAATGACCAGGTGGCGGCAACATCAATGACCGGGTGGCGGAAACATCAATGACCGGGTGGCGGCAACATCAATGACCGGTGGCGGCACATCAATGACCGGGTGGCGGAAACATCAATGACCGGGTGGCGAACATCAATGACCGGGGGGCAACATCAATGACCGGGTGGCGGAAACATCAATGACCGGGTGGCGGCAACATCAATGACCGGGTGGCGGCAACATCAGTGACTTCCATAAAGTCGCATTTTTTTTATTTTACGTTTTTGTTACTTTTTTCTTTTCTTTTCTAATATTTTTTTCCAGTAACTTTTGTGGCCTGTGAGACCAATATAATGTATAATTGTACACTCATTGTATTCAACACAATAATCGCACTAATTTGTTTATCATTATATTGCTTACAAAACTTGTTTACAAGTTTATTGTAAACAAAATAATGAAAATATTAAGTGTGGTATTGTGTTGAATACAATGGTACCATATAGTACCATATTGTACAATGTATATGGTGCAATGTATCATAAGGTACAATGTATCATATGGTGCAATGTATCATATGGTGCAATGTATCATATTGTGCAATGTACCATATGGTACAATGGAACCATATGCTACAATGTACCATATGGTACCCTGTACCATAGTACAGGGTATCATATGGTACAGGATATCATGGTACAGGGTGCCATATGATACAGGGTACCATACAGTACAGGGTACCATATGGTACAGGGTATCATATCATACAGGGTACCATATGGTACAGGGTTCCATATGGTACAGATACAGGGAACCCAATGGAAATAAGTCACCCAGACTTTTTTGGGTTATCCTAGGAGCTTTCCACATATGCTGCTATGTATGATAATCTATGTACGTAAGTGTATTTGTGTACACCTGAATAAACTTACTCAAGTGCATGTGGAGTCGTAAGTTTATTCAGGTATACACAAATACAGTTACATATATCTATCATACATAACAGCATATGTTTGGAGAACCTAGGATAACCCAAAAAAGCCAGACTTATTTCCAATAGGGTCCCTGTACCCTATACCATATGGTATAATGTACCATATGGTACAATGTACCACATGGTACATTGTACTGTATGGTACCATTGCACCATATACCATTGCATCATATGGTACAATGCACCATATGGTTCAGAACAATAGAATTCCTCTTCAGATCCACTTCCATCAGTCTTAGAACTATAACTTGAGAAGAGGAGAGTCAGAATTCGCCCGAGGAGTGACAGCTTCCTTGCCGCCAGGCATGCAGAACAAAGCTACTTTGCCGGCGTTCCCATTATTATTATAATCAAAAGAAGCGCTAAACCACAAGGGTTATACAGCGTGGCATGGCAGGACAGGATGCAGGGAGAATGGATTGCAAGCGGGAGATGGATGATTAGTAGGGTATGGAGTACAGCAGGACAGTGGATAGTGCAGGGAGAGGGTAGCAAGAGATCGAGGTAGAAGGGACTGAGGGAGGTGCTAAAGGTATAATCTTCAGAGTTTGTGTAGTAAGTCAGTTTCTGTCAAAAAGTCAACGAGAGAGTCAGGATTAAAGGAGGGTCCATCAGCAAGAAGGGAAGGTAAAGAAAGGGCCGCAGAGCGAAGACGCCGTTGGAGGTAAATCCTGCGTGCTTGTTGATATAGTTGGCAGTCCAACAGAATATGTCAAACAGACACTGGAACCTGACAATGCTCACAGAGAGGGGCAGGGAGCCTCTCCATGAGATACCCGTGCGTAAGACGAGTGTGGCCGATGCGAAGACGGGAGAGAGTAGTCTCCCAACCTCGACATTGGTGACAAGAAGAAGGCCAGACACCTATAACCAGTTTAATAGAATGAAGTTTGTTATTTAGCAGGTCAGACCAACGCTGTTGCCAACGGGTGCGAAGGTGGGTAGCAATGACTGAAAAATAGTCCGTAAAAGGAACACCTCTATAGGAAACTGGAAGGTCATGTACTGCTGACCGCACAGCAGTGTCTGCCTGTTCATTGCCATGTACATCAACATGACCAGGGACCCAACAAAAAACAATATCTTTGTGCTTGCTAGAGATACCGCGTAACCAAAGTTGGATATGAAGAACTATGGGGTGAGGTGTATCAATTTTAGGGATAGCCTGTAAAGCACTAAGGGAGTCTGAAACGACCACAAATGGTGACACAGGCATAGATGCAATACAGATAAGTGCCACAAGAATGGCATACAATTCAGCCGTAAATATGCTAGCTGAGGGTAATAGATGCCCTCGTACAACGCTGTCCAGAAACACTGCTGCGAATCCGACGCCGTCAGATGACTTTGAACCATCAGTGTATACTGCGATGGCATGGGAATGAGAACGGAAGTGGTCTAGAAAGAAAGAGCGAGAAGCCGCCGTAGGTCGTTGGGCTTTCGCGCAAGGTAGAGGAATAGAACAGACACGGACAGCAGGAACTTCCCAAGGGGGTAGGTGAAAGGGAGATGTCACATGAACATATAGAGGTGGGAGCTGAAGGGAAGACAGGAGTGAATGTAGATGCAATACAGATAAGTGCCACAAGAATGGCATACAATTCAGCCGTAAATATGCTAGCTGAGGGTAATAGATGCCCTCGTACAATGCTGTCCAGAAACACTGCTGCGAATCCGACGCCGTCAGATGACTTTGAACCATCAGTGTATACTGCGATGGCATGGGAAGGAGAACGGAAGTGGTCTAGAAAGAAAGAGCGAGAAGCCGCCGTAGGTCGTTGGGCTTTCGCGCAAGGTAGAGGAATAGAACAGACACGGACAGCAGGAACTTCCCAAGGGGGTAGGTGAAAGGGAGATGTCACATGAACATATAGAGGTGGGAGCTGAAGGGAAGACAGGAGTGAATGTAGACGAAGAGAAAAGGGACGAAGTAAGCAGGGGCGACGAACAAATAAAGAGCGCCTACTAACATCTGTAACAATCCTATACATGGAAAGATTGCGGAGGTCATGAGAGCGAACAAAATAGCGAATGCAATGTGCATCACGACGATCAGATAAGGATGGAATGTTCACTTCTACATAGAGGCTCTCAACCAAAGAACGAAATGCACCAAGGCATAAGCGTAATCCCTGGTGATGGATGGGATTAAGGATGGAAAGAGTAGCAGGGGAGGCCTCAGAATATATCTGGTCAACATAATCGAGTTTCGACAAAATTAGGGCTGAATGTATGCGAAGGAGGGTTCTACGATCAGCCCCCCCATGAAAGATGTGCGAGGGTTTTAAGAAGGTTCAGCCTGGTGTGACAAGTTGCCTTCAGAGAGGTAATGTGAGGTTTCCAGGACAATCGACGGTCGAACAGGAGGTCGAGAAACCTGACTGTATCCCGTTCTGGGGATACGTGAGCCATATAGGTACAATGG
>WNWK01040086.1:0-17137 GCA_009830355.1 Cherax destructor | reverse complement strand
CTACTGTTATGCTGCCGGCGTCTAGTTGCTGGGAGGAGTCAGTCACTGAACACACCTGAGCTGGGTGGTTGTTGCTCTTCCCTCTCTCTCTCTGGCCTGCTGACCCTCGTCGAGTCAACACCTCACTCTACTTGTTTTCTCGACATTAGACTCTGTTGGGTAGAGTATGCATTCGTTGGTGAGGCGAATCATACTTCTCAGAACTCTGTGTAACTCTGTTCACAGAGAATAGACTAGACAGTGATTTTCGACGTTGTTCTGGGTTGTGTGTCACATTCACACTCTGATAAAACTCAGGTCTCAAGCTATAGCTCTGGACTTAATTCGATAAGGCATCTGTGCACCGCCACAGTTTGGGATTGTTTATGCTGAACCTAGTTTCAGTAGAAAGGGAGTTTTGTGACTGTTTTGGAGGATCTACTGATGGTCCCCAGTTAGGGTCGATTTTCTATCTCCTTGTTCCTGACGCTGTGTTGCTGTTGCCTGTTATATTGCTGTTTTGCGAATTGGTCATTTTTCTGGACAATCAAGCTGTTCTGATTGTCAGTTTGTTAGTACAGATAGCTTAAGAGAAGTTCAGTCGTACACTGGTTGAGTCAAGTCTTAGAGTTACCGGGAGCACACTCATACACACATTTATTCTTATTTGTATATATTATTGTAATTACTGACATTGTACCTGATGGTACTTCTGAGTCATTTATATATATGTGCCTTCAGCACAGACTTATTGTCTATGAGAGCAGTGTAGGAGCTCCCCTCCTAATTAACCTCCTAATTGATATCTTAATTAATATCTTTATATTTGATTTACTTTGCTACCCTAGATTTTCTCACTTTGATAATAAACCTTTTAAATATATCTGTTTGGTTAGTACCCTATCAGTTGCAATCCTCTTAAGCTATATAATATGTCGGATAACTGAACCAGGATACTGACTTTGTTGCAAAAGCCTAGTAACAGGCTGGATGCTAGAAGGGCTATCCTTTCTAGTGTTCACTGGAGATGTCTATTACTAATAGATATCGTGTCATTTTGTAACAATTAACAGTCTTAAATATCTTAATATATTCTTAAATAAAATCTGGAAAAAACTTAAAAGATCTCATTTCGCCTTGTGCTTTCATAATTCCTAGCACCTGCTGTACTGTTGTTACGATAACCGCTAAACTAATTAGTGGTCTCAGGCCAGGATCGTAACAGATGGTTATAGAGGGTGGTAGTGGTTGTGATAGTGGTAAAGGGAGGTAGTGGTTGTGATGGTGATAGAGGGTGGTAGTATTTGTGATGGTGGTAGAGGGTAGTAGTTGTTGTGATGGTTATATAGGGTGGTAGTGGTTGTGATGGTTATAGAAGGTGGTAGTAGTTGTGATGGTAGTAGAGGGTGGTAGTGGTTGTGATATTGATAGAGGGTGGTAGTGGTTGTGATGGTTATAGGGAGGTAGTAGTTGTGATGGTGGTAGAGGGTGGTAGTGGTTGGGATAGTGGTAGGAGGTGGTAGTGGTTGTGATGGTGGTAGAGGGTGGTAGTGGTTTTGATGGTGGTAGTGGTTGTGATGGTGGTAGAGGGTGGTTGTGATGGTGTTAGAGGGTGATAGTGGTTGTGATAGTGGTAGAGGGTGGTAGTGGTTGTGATAGTGGTAGAGGGTGGTAGTGGTTGTGAGGGTGGTAGAGGATGGTAGTGATTGTGATGGTTATAGAGGGTGGTAGTGGTTGTGATGGTGGTAGAGGGTGGTAGTGGTTGTGATGGTGGTAGAGAGTGGTAGTGGTTGTGATGGTGGTAGAGGGTGGTAGGGGTTTTGATGGTGGTAGAGGGTGGTAATGGTTGTGATGGTGGTACAGGGTGGTTGTGATGGTGGTAGAGGGTGGTAGTGGTTGTGATGGTGGTAGAAGGTGGTAGTGGTTGTGATGGTGATAGAGGGTGGTAGTGGTTGTGATGGTATTAGAGAGTGGCAGTAGTTGTGATGGTTATAGAGGATGGTAGTGGTTGTGTTGGTGGTAGAGGGTGGTAGTAGTTGTGATAGTGGTTGTGATGGTGGTAGTGGTTGTGATGGTGGTAGAGGCTGGTAGTGGTTTTGATGGTGGTAGAGGGTGGTAGTAGTTGTGATAGTGGTAGAGGGTGGTAGTGGTTCTGATGGTGGTAGAGGGTGGTAGTGGTTCTGATGGTGGTAGTGGTTGTGATGGTGGTAGAGGCTGGTAGTGGTTTTGATGGTGGTAGAGGGTGGTAGTAGTTGTGATAGTGGTTGTGATGGTGGTAGTGGTTGTGATGGTGGTAGAGGCTGGTAGTGGTTTTGATGGTGGTAGAGGGTGGTAGTAGTTGTGATAGTGGTAGAGGGTGGTAGTGGTCGTGATGGTGATAGAGGGTGGTAGTGGTTGTGATGGTTATAGAGGGTTGTAATGGTTGTGAAGGTGGTAGTGGTTGTGATGGTTGTAGAGGGAGGTAGTGGTTGTGATGGTGGTAGAGGGTGGTAGTGGTTGTGATGGTGGTAGAGGGTTATAGTGGTTGTGATGGTGGTAGAGGGTGGTAGTGGTTTTGATGGTGGTAGATGGTGGTAGTGGTTGTGATGGTGGTAGAGGGTGGTTGTGATGATGGTAGAGGGTGGTTGTGATGGTGGTAGAGGGTGGTAGTGGTTGTGATAGTGGTAGAGGGTGGTAGTGGTTATGATGGTGGTAGAGGGTAGTAGTGGTTGTGATGGTGGTAGAGGAAGGTAGTGGTTGTGATAGTTATAGAGGGTGGTAGTGGTTGTGATGGTGGTAGAGGGTGGTAGTGTTTGTTATGATGATAAATGGTTGTAGTGGTTGTGATAGTGGTAGATGGTGGTAGTTATTGTGATAGTTATAGAGGGTGGTAGTGGTTGTGATGGTGGTAGAGGGTGGTAGTAGTTGTGATGGTGGTAGAGGGTGGTTGTAGTGATATTTATAGAGGGTGGTAGTGGTTGTGATAGTGGTAAAGGGTGGTAGTAGTGATATTTATAGAGGGTGGTAGTGGTTTTGATAGTGGTTGTTACGATCAGGGCTTCAACTATGGCCTGTTTTGCCCCCTCGCAACAAGATATTTAATTAAGCTTTGATTGTTTCATCGTTAGAGAAAATCATTATAGTATTAGGGTAATTTTTAGGAGATTGACCCAAGCAAGTAAAATTTGAGAAATTTAATATAAAAGAATTCATAAAATTATTCAGTGTATGGTATAAAGTTATCTCTATCATGATAAACTTTATTCGAAAACAGTCGACATATGACTTTACTTGTTTCTGTACAATAATCATACTCAATGACATGAGTTTTATACAAATAACAATTTACATTAACGTTTCGCAATACAATAACTGAGACTATTGCCTCAATAAAGGCAGAGAAGTATAAAATATCAATTGAAACATCAAAAACATTTTCTTGAGACAATAATTCAGAATACTGACCAAAACTCGGCTAATACAAGCTATCACTGTAAGTCGTGGATGAATAGACAATTTTCAAACCATACTAGGGACTTAAACCCTCTTAAAGGTGGAATAACTTCCCAAGCCTACTCCAAAGAGCGTATGACTACTCTTGTGAAAGTCAGTGAACCTACTCCTGGTCAGGAGTGGATGTGTGAACCTACTCCCTGTTGGGAGTGGATGTGTGAACCTACTCCCTGTTGGGAGTGGATGTGTGAACCTACTCCCTGTTGGGAGTGGATGTGTGAACCTACTCCCTGTTGGGAGTGGATGTGTGAACCTACTCCCTGTTGGGAGTGGATGTGTGAACCTACTCCCTGTTGGGAGTGGATGTGTGAACCTACTCCCTGTTGGGAGTGGATGTGTGAACCTACTGACGATCGTCAATGTTTGATGAAACGACGTCATGTAGGTCACGTGACTGAGGGAGGGGAGACCGGCCACTACCTTCTTCTTGTAGGTTCGCCGGTATGTCCGGCCCGGATCTTCTCCAAATGGTGACCCAGCCTCCCGGCCACTACCTAAACAGGTAACCGGCAGTATGACTAGTGGTCTCACACTACATGAACACCACAGTAAAATGTAACATCCTACCTACAACATAGCTAAATCAAATAATAGTATAAAGTAAGACATTTTCGTTTTAGCTAATAACGGAAATATCTCCAATATACCATTATGGTAAAAATACACACAATATAAAATGTTGGTCAAGGGTATACCCGTAACACCTCCCCCTCACGACCACAGGTCGCACCAAACAGAATATCAGAAGCCAAAAACCTCCTACATATAGTAAAATTACTGGAATATGAACACAATAATGATAAAGTTTTTAGAAACTTACTTGATGTCCAAATTTATCTCACATTACACAGGAGATACTCTCATTTAACATAAACAAAGACAAACTACTACTGCGTCTCCATTTTTGATAACTATTTCTTCTCCGTACAAGGGCAGTGTAGTTAACAGTGCGGGGACTCCATACAACTCCAGGTTAATGTTGTGATGGAACAGGCATCGCCGATATAGCAGCCAGGCATAACTTGCTTTTGTACATGGAGAATAATAGAACGCAGCCGTTAAGAGGTGATAATCCTATCCTAGCAGCTGGAGTGGCTTCAAGGTGTATATAACTGAAGAGTGGTCATGACACTCCACCTTAGCTCAACACTCCACATCATCAGTCTAGCTAACACGTAACCTCATAACTGTTGAAATACAAAAAAAAACATTAAACATGAGAATACGTATATAGATAAATAAATGGACTAATAAGAAGTTACTCTATGGAACTAACCATCAAGTACTTTGGTAACTTTACTTTTAAATTCTCAATTACAATCAAGGACGCAGTGTCAGCTTGTATGATTTAAGTTGAAGGCAGACAGAAAAATAAAAAAATGGCGTGTGTAGGGGGCCACTCGACCGCTCAGGTCGGATGAAAGTCAACTCTTCCTTCAACAAAGTCAATTACAAACTTAAAGACCACACAAGAGCAGTCAAGCTGTTGGACTTCGACCATGAGGAAACTTTTACTGACAGACCACACAAAACTACGAGGGAGGTGCACTTGTAACACCAGAACCTGACCATATACAAAGTGGAAGAAAACTACCCAGAATTTCTGAGCGAAAACTGGACCTCCACCACCTCTTCGAGAAGGAGCGGGATTCCTTCTACAACTATCATGAACAGGTCAAACTATTACCTGCAAGACGAAACAACGAAGGGACCGACCAGCATATTTCCACTCAGAGCACTGAAGAAGTGAGTGGGTTCAGTAGTGGGAGCTCACAATACTGTTCTGAGACCGGAAAAGTAAAGAGGCGGTGTAACCTCAGACACTACCTCATGAAGTTCTTTTCAGTAATAATTTTCTAACCAGCAAAAGCTTGCTGAACACTAAAAGTTGACACTAGTAGATTACACAATGAACATATCACTTGATCAGTCAAAACACTATCAGTGAAGACTGAAGTCGGCGAGAGAGTCAGCTTGACACAGTAGATACACCATGAACATAATTAAAAAATGTCCAATCAAAACTCTTTCAGTGAAACGTGAAGTTGGCGAGAGTCAGCTTGACACAGTAGATACATCGTGAACATATAATTAACACATGTTCAATCAAAACGCTATCTCGGTGAAAACTGAAGTCTGAGAGAAACAGTCAGGGTGATTTGAACCGTCGGCTAAGCATCAACTGCCGAAGCTTTTTATACAAACGGGCCACAAACTGTGGGCCAGACACTGTTGAACAGTGGCGTACGTGGCAACCAAGAACACGGCGCCAACACAGCGATGAACACAGACGAGGGTGATGAAATACTAACAGAAGATGAGACCAGGTGGGGACAGCGTTGCCTCTCACACATACGCCCTTACCTTCATATCTTCAATATTCTGAAACTTTTTATGCACGTGCAGCATACAGCCATTTTCTACTCAGGAGACATACCATATACCAATCTGGCGGAAGTACCAGCAGACCTCTGCTCAGGGACTAGTTTTTCAGGCTAGTATGTCAGAAGGGCGCTGACTTATACTCATGACACTGCTCCACCAGTGTCATCCGCACCAGACTTACTTGGCAGAACCGTCAATCAAATTCTGCTCCAATACTCACCAGTTTAGTGGAAAAATAAGCAGACGTCTGCTTAGGGACTAGTTTGTCAGACTAGTATGTCAGACTTCTGCTCAGGGACTAGCTTATTAAACAGGAGCTAGTGTCAAAAGTATACCAACTTTTGCTCAGGGACTAGCTTGTAATATAGAGGCTAGTGTGTCAGAAGTATATGCTGACTCCTGCTCAGGGACTAACTTGTACTATAGAGGCTAGTGTGTCAGAAGTGTACCAACTTCTGCTCAGGGACTAGCTTGTAGCATAGAGGCTAGTATGTCAGGAAGCGAAGGCAGGTTCCTGCTCAGGGACTAGTTTGTACTATAGAGGCTAGTGTGTCAGAAGTATACCAACTTCTGCTCAGGGACTAGCTTGTAGCATAGAGACTAGTATGTCAGGAAGCATGCAGAAAACACTAATGCTGGGAGTGAAACCTATACTCAGGCATCACAGATGATGACGTCTTGAAGTAAGTACGAAGAGCATCTAGCTCTTCCTGAAGTGTCGGTCGCGTCTCTACGTTCATGTCAGTCTGCTGGACATGAATACCTCCAAAATGACTTCTTCCAGGCAACGAAGGAGTTCCAAGCGAGATACTCAGAAGAAATGCAGCAGCACGAGACAATATGGCTAGAAAACCGTAGTTTTTCAAAGCATGTCTTAAGGTTCAGACGAGCCGCTTCTCTAAGCGTCCTCATAACTGAGTCACAACACAAGTACATAAGAACATAAGAAAGGAGGAACACTGCAGCAGGCCTGTTGGCCTATACTAGGCAGGTCCTTCACAATCCGTCCCACTAACAGAATATTTGCTCAACCCAATTTTCAATGCTACCCAAGAAATAAGCTTTGACAATTCTACCCACTCATGCGCGAGTCCCACTCAAATCCAACCCCTCTCACTCATGAATTTATCCAACCTAAATTTGAAACTACCCAAGGTCCTAGCTTCAATAACCCTACTAGGCAGACTGTTCCACTCATCAACTACCCTATTTCCAAACCAATACTTTCCTATATCCTTTCTAAATCTAAACTTATCTAACTTGAATCCATTATTGCGGGTTCTCTCTTGGAGAGATATCCTCAAGACCTTATTTATATCCCCTTTGTTAATACCCATTTTCCACTTGTATACCTCGATCATGTCTCCCCTCATTCTACGTCTTACAAGTGAATGTAATTTTAGGGTCTTCAATCTTTCTTCGTAAGGAAGATTTCTAATGTTATGTATTAATTTAGTCATTCTACGCTGAATGTTTTCTAACGAATTTATGTCCATTCTGTAATATGGAGACCAGAACTGAGCTGCGTAATCTAGGTGAGGCCTTACTAATGATGTATAAAGCTGTAATATAACCTCTGGACTTCTGTTGCTAACACTTCTTGATATAAATCCCAGTAATCTATTTGCCTTATTACGTACGCTTAGGCATTGCTATGTACGCTTAGGCATTGCTACGTACGCTTAGGCATTGCTACGTACGCTTAGGCATTGCTACGTACGCTTAGGCATTGCTACGTACGCTTAGGCATTGCTACGTACGCTTAGGCATTGCTACGTACGCTTAGGCATTGCTACGTACGCTTAGGCATTGCTACGTACGCTTAGGCATTGCTACGTACGCTTAGGCATTGCTACGTACGCTTAGGAATTGCTACGTACGCTTAAACATTGCTTAAGTTGCTAAAGCCACGACTCTTTAACAGACAGGAAGACAATCGCTGGCTCACACATGAGGAAAGCAATACGAGAAAACACATGTCGCTTGCCATAAGTTCCTCTGACAAGTCTGACTCAACCAGTGACTTTTCTGGCTTAAACATCCTGTCAAGAGCACTTGTTAATGTCTCTTTGACAGTAGTTAGACATTCTTTACTACTTCCTTAGGCGAATTCCTTTGAAGAATTCTCGGCAGTATCACCCGTGACCGCTACGTAGCGTCACCCGTGACTAACATGTCACCCTGACTTCTCTCTAAGAGTAGTCCTTACAGTTTTTTCCTCACCACTTGTTCCGGAGGACCAGAGGTGATAATCTCGCACCACACACTGTTTCCATAAAAGCTTGAATAAATATAAGTTTTGCTTCTCATATTAGCTTTTAATGTCTGCAAGACAGACAAAAAGAATAGTACTACAAAGATTTCTATATGCAGAAATCGCACAACGGCACCAGCATTAACAGCTAGAACAGTAGCTGAATCAACAATGCCAACAGCAAGGCTGCAGAACCGATTAATGAAGTCCACATTAATCTGCAGTGAACATTAAGGAACTTGAGAGTAGGTTCTGTTCCAAAATGTCATAACTAACTTTTATCCTTTCAATATACCAACTAGAATGATATGCTTTGTCCCAGGACAGCAGTGACTCACAAAAATGACAAAAAGTTCTTGGCCTTAATACTAAGGGCGAAAACAACAGCACCAACCATGCTAACTCCCATCGTGTGGATGCTCAGGACCCGGGGTTACAGGTACAAAGAGGAATGTCCAACAACAGAGAGGGAGACAAATCAATCACCAGAGCTCCAACTGTAAAGGGAGACACTTACCAAGAACTCGCCAAAGTCAATCATTTCACTCTGCCCAATAATGGTGTCGCCAATACCAAAAGCAAAAGGGAAAGAGACATAGTTACTTATACCCTGTGGTTGCTTATCTTCAGGGTGAGAGGTAAGCGAGAGCCAAACATCAGTAGCCATCATTGCTGGAAGAAAAAACAAGTTAGCAACTTACCGATCTAGATACTTCTCTGTACAGACTGTCAAAATATAAAGTTGAGACCTAGCTCCCCTATCTGATGGTTTTAGAACGACTGCAGGAAAAGTATACTTGAGCCTCAGATGATCCTGACATTGTGAAAATAAGTTCATAACAAGAATGATAATATGGCCTAAGAGATTTTAGATCATATCTCCATTTACCTCGGATCAAACATCCCGGACAGGCCCCCATTTGTTACGATCAGGGCTTCAACTATGGCCTGTTTTGCCCCCTCGTAACAAGATATTTAATTAAGCTTTGATTGTTTCATCGTTAGAGAAAATCATTATAGTATTAGGGTAATTTTTAGGAGATTGACCCAAGCAAGTAAAATTTGAGAAATTTAATATAAAAAAATTCATATAATTATTCAGTGTATGGTATAAAGTTATCTCTATGGTATAAATTGATTCAAACATAGATGTCATAGAACTTCAGGAAGATTTAGACAAACTTAATTCGTGGTCAGAAAAGTGGCAGATGCAGTTCAATGTAGATAAATGCAAGGTTCTGAAGCTTGGGAGTGTCCATAACCCAAGCACTTATAAGTTAAATAACGTAGAACTTAGCCATACAGATTGCGAGAAGGACTTGGGGGTGATGGTAAGCAGCAACCTTAAACCAAGACAGCAATGCCTAAGCGTACATAATAAGGCAAATAGATTACTGGGATTTATATCAAGAAGTGTTAGCAACAGAAGTCCAGAGGTTATATTACAGCTTTATACATCATTAGTAAGGCCTCACCTAGATTACGCAGCTCAGTTTTGGTCTCCATATTACAGAATGGACATAAATTCGTTAGAAAACATTCAGCGTAGAATGACTAAATTAATACATAGCATTAGAAATCTTCCTTACGAAGAAAGATTGAAGACCCTTAAATTACATTCACTTGTAAGACGTAGAATGAGGGGAGACGTAGAATGAGGGGTATAAAGTCTGAATTAACACATACAGAGTCTGTCTGGATAGAATTTTCAGAGGGGTGTGAAAAATTGATTTTAGGCGTGATTTACCGTCCTCCAAACTTAGATAGGGAACAAGGGAGACTACTTTGGGAGGAAATTGTTAAGGCCACAAGACACGATAACGTAGTAATTCTAGGGGACTTTAACTTTAGTCAGATTGATTGGAATTTCATGACAGGGAATTTAGAATCTAACGACTTTTTAGAAGTAGTTCAGGATTGCTTTTTGAAGCAGTTTGTAACAGAACCTACAAGGGGAAATAACCTACTTGACTTGGTTCTGGCAAGCAAGGAAACCCTTGTTAATAATTTAGAAATTACAGAGGAACTCGGCTCAAGCGACCACAAGTCAATTACCTTTAGCATTGAATGGATGTATGATAGTAGGGATAATTCAGTAATGGTCCCAGATTTTCGCTTAGCAGATTATAATGGACTTAGAGAACACTTATCAACTGTGGACTGGGGTGAAGAAGAGAGGTATCAATATGACAGTTTTCTTAACACTATACAGGCTGCCCAAAGAACATTTATCCTGTATAAAGAAATTAGATCAAGTAGAAATGACCCAAAATGGATGAATAATAGGCTCAAATATCTTTTAGGGCAGAAGAAAGGAATTTATAGGCGCATAAAAAGAGGTGAGGGTCATCTTATAAATCAGTATACTGACATTAAGAGGGACGTTAAAAGGGAATAAGAAAAGCTAAACGGGACTATGAAATTAAAGTTGCTAGGATTCAAAAACTAACCCAAAAGTTTTTCCAGGTTTATAGAACAAAAGTTAGGGATAAGATAGGTCCCCTTAAAAATAACTTTGGGCATCTTACTGACAAGGAGAATGATATGTGCTCTATTTTTAATAATTATTTTCTCTCGGTTTTCACACAGGAAGACATTAATAATATCCCAGTAATTAATTTTTACAGAGGCCCAGAAGAAGATAAATTATGTAATATCACAGTCACTAGCGAAATGATTATGAAACAGCTGGACCGACTGAAACAAAATAAATCGCCGGGTCCTGATGAGCTTTTGCAAGGGTTCTTAAGGAATGCAAAATGGAACTCTGTGAACCAATATCTAACATTTTTAATTTATCTCTTCAAACAGGTGTAGTGTCTGATATGTGGAAGATGGCTAATGTAATTCCTATTTTTAAAGCAGGGGACAAGTCACTACCTTCAAACTACCGCCCAATAAGCCTGACCTCAATTGTAGGCAAATTACTAGAGTCAATTATAGCTGATATTATTAGAAGCCATCTAGATAACCATAATTTGATTAATGATACCCAGCATGGATTCACGAGGGCCGTTCCTGCCTATCTAATTTATTAACCTTCTTCAGTAAAGCTTTTGAGGCTGTTGATCACGATAAAGAATTCGATATTGTTTATTTAGACTTTAGTAAGGCTTTTGATAGAGTACCGCACCAGAGACTGTTAAAGAAAGTGGCAGCTCATGGCATTGGGGAAAAGTGCTGTCATGGATCGAGTCATGGCTCACCAATAGGAAGCAGAGAGTGTGCATAAATGGGGTTAAATCCGAATGGGGACTTGTAACAAGTGGTGTTCCACAGGGATCAGTCTTAGGCCCATTGTTATTTATAATATATATCAATGACCTTGATGAGGGAATTACTAGTGATATGAGCAAATTCGCCAACGACACGAAGATAGGTAGGATAATTGATTCAAACATAGATGTCGTAGAACTTCAGGAAGATTTAGACAAACTTAATTCGTGGTCAAAAAGTGGCAGATGCAGTTCAATGTAGATAAATGCAAGGTTCTGAAGCTCGGGAGTGTCCATAACCCAAGCACTTATAAGTTAAATAACGTAGAACTTAGCCATACAGATTGCGAGAAGGACTTGGGGTGATGGTAAGCAGCAACCTTAAACCAAGACAGCAATGCCTAAGCGTACGTAATAAGGCAAATAGATTACTGGGATTTATATCAAGAAGTGTTAGCAACAGAAGTCCAGAGGTTATATTACAGCTTTATACATCATTAGTAAGGCCTCACCTAGATTACGCAGCTCAGTTCTGGTCTCCATATTACAGAATGGACATAAATTCGTTAGAAAACATTCAGCGTAGAATGACTAAATTAATACATAGCATTAGAAATCTTCCTTACGAAGAAAGATTGAAGACCCTAAAATTACATTCACTTGTAAGACGTAGAATGAGGAGACATGATCGAGGTATACAAGTGGAAAATGGGTATTAACAAAGGGGATATAAATAAGGTCTTGAGGATATCTCTCCAAGAGAGAACCCGCAATAATGGATTCAAGTTAGATAAGTTTAGATTTAGAAAGGATATAGGAAAGTATTGGTTTGGAAATAGGGTAGTTGATGAGTGGAACAGTCTGCCTAGTAGGGTTATTGAAGCTAGGACCTTGGGTAGTTTCAAATTTAGGTTGGATAAATTCATGAGTGAGAGGGGTTGGATTTGAGTGGGACTCGCGCATGAGTGGGTAGAATTGTCAAAGCTTATTTCTTGGGTAGCATTGAAAATTGGGTTGAGCAAATATTCTGTTAGTGGGACGGATTGTGAAGGACCTGCGTAGTATGGGCCAACAGGCCTGCTGCAGTGTTCCTCCTTTCTTATGTTCTTATGTTCTTATGATCGAGGTATACAAGTGGAAAATGGGTATTAACAAAGGGGATATAAATAAGGTCTTGAGGATATCTCTCCAAGACAGAACCCGCAATAATGGATTCAAGTTAGATAAGTTTAGATTTAGAAAGGATATAGGAAAGTATTGGTTTGGAAATAGGGTAGTTGATGAGTGGAACAGTCTGCCTAGTAGGGTTACTGAAGCTAGGACCTTGGGTAGTTTCAAATTTAGGTTGGATAAATTCATAAGTGAGAGGGGTTGGATTTGAGTGGGACTCACACATGAATAAATAGAATTATCAAAGCTTATTTCTTGGGTAGCATTGAAAATTAGATTGAGCAAGTGTTCTGTTAGTGGGACGGATTGTGAAGGACCTGCCTAGTATGGGCCAACAGGCCTGCTGCAGTGTTCCTCCTTTCTTATGTTCTTATGTTCTATCATGATAAACTTTATTCGAAAACAGTCGACATATGACTTTACTTGTTTCTGTACAATAATCATACTCAATGACATGAGTTTTATACAAATAACAATTTACATTAACGTTTCGCAATACAATAACTGAGACTATTGCCTCAATAAAATATCAATTGAAACATCAAAAACATTTTCTTGAGACAATAATTCAGAATACTGACCAAAACTCGGCTAATACAAGCTATCACCGTAAGTCGTGGATGAATAGACAATTTTCAAACCATACTAGGGACTTAAACCCTCTTAAAGGTGGAATAACTTCCCAAGCCTACTCCAAAGAGCGTATGACTACTCTTGTGAAAGTCAGTGAACCTACTCCCTGTTGGGAGTGGATGTGTGAACCTACTCCCTGTTGGGAGTGGATGTGTGAACCTACTCCCTGTTGGGAGTGGATGTGTGAACCTACTGACGATCGTCAATGGTTGATGAAACGACGTCATGTAGGTCACGTGACTGAGGGAGGGGAGACCGGCCACTACCTAAACAGGTAACCGGCAGTATGACTAGTGGTCTCACACTACATGAACACCACAGTAAAATGTAACATCCTACCTATAACATAGCTAAATCAAATAATAGTATAAAGTAAGACATTTTCGTTTTAGCTAATAACGGAAATATCTCCAATATACCATTATGATAAAAATACACACAATATAAAATATTGGTCAAGGGTATACCCGTAACAATGGTAAAGGGTGGTAGTGGTTGTGATGGTGATAGAGGGTGGCAGTATTTGTGATGGTGGTAGAGGGTGGTAGTTGTTGTGATGGTTATAGAGGGTGGTAGTGGTTGTGATGGTGGTAGAGGGTGGTAGTGGGTGTGATGGTGGTAGAGAATGGTAGTGGTTGTGATAATGGTAGTGGTTGTGATAGTGGTAGAGGGTGGTAGTGGTTTTGATTGTGGTAGAGGGTGGTAGTAGTTGTGATAGTGGTAGAGGGTGGTAGTGGTTGTGATGTTGATAGAGGGTGGTAGTGGTTGTGATAGTTATAGAGGGTTGTAATGGTGGTAGAGGGTGGTAATGATTGTGATGGTTATAGAGGGTTGTAATGGTTGTGAGAGTGGTAAAGGGAGGTAGTGGTTGTGATGGTGGTAGTGGTTGGGATGGTGGTAGTGGTTGTGATTGTGGTAGAGGTAGTAGTGGTTTTGATGGTGGTAGAGGGTGGTTGTGGTGGTGGTAGAGGGTGGTAGTGGTTGTGATAGTGGTAGAGGGTGGTAGTGGTTGTGATGGTGGTAGAGGGTGGTAGTGGTTGTGATGGTGGTAGAGGATGGTAGTGGTTGTGATAGTTATAGAGGGTGGTAGTGGATGTGATGGTGGTAGAGGGTTGTAGTGGTTGTGATGGTGATAGAGGGTTGTAGTGGTTGTGATGGTGCTAGAGGGTGGTAGTTATTGTGATGGTTATAGAGAGTGGTAGTGGTTGTGATGGTGGTAGTGGTTGTGATATTGGTAGAGGGTGGTAGTGGTTGTGATGGTGGTAGAGGGTGGTAGGGGTTTTGATGGTTTTAGAGGGTGGTAATGGTTGTGATGGTGGTACAGGGTGGTTGTGATGGTGGTAGAGGGTAGTAGTGGTTGTGATGGTAGTAGAAGGTGGTAGTGGTTGTGATGGTGGTAGAGGGTGGTAGTGGTTGTGTTGGTGGTAGAGGGTGATAGTAGTTGTGATGGTTATAGAGGATGGTAGTGGTTGTGTTGGTGGTAGAGGGTGGAAGTAGTTGTGATTGTGGTAGAGGGTGGTAGTGGTTCTGATGGTGGTAGAGGGTAGTAGTGGTTGTGATGGTGTTAGTGGTTTTGATGGTGGTAGAGGGTGGTAGTGGTTGTGATAGTGGTAGAGGGTGGTAGGGGTTTTGATGGTGGTAGAGAGTAGTAATGGTTGTGATGGTGGTACACGGTGGTTTTGATGGTGGTAGAGGGTCGTAGTGGTTGTGATGGTGGTAGAAGGTGGTAGTGGTTGTGATAGTGGAAGAGGGTAGTTGTGATGGTGGTAGAGGGTGGTAATGGTTTTATGGTGGTAGTGGTTGTGGTAGTTATAGAGGGTGGTAGTGGTTGTGATGGTTATAGAGGGTGGTAGTGGTTGTGATAGTTGTAGAGGGTGGTAGTGGTTGTGATGGTGATAGAGGGTGGTAGTGGTTGTGATGGTGGTAGTAGTTGTGATGGTTATAGAGGGTGGTAGTGGTTGTGATGGTGGTATAGGGTGGTAGTGGTTGTGATAGTGGTAGAAGGTGGTAGTGGTTGTGATGATGGTAGAGGGTGGTTGTGACGGTGGTAGAGGGTGGTAGTGGTTGTGATGGTGGTAGAGGGTGGTAGTGGTTGTGATGGTGTTACGGGTATGCCCTGGCCCGACATTAATGAGAGTAATATTCAAAGGTTTCACTTAATATTATAAAGCGGATTTCTACACTATTAGCTAAAGTATAGATTTCTGCCCTTATATTATTATCTGACCTCCTGTATCATGATACTAGGATATTACCTTTTATTTTATTTTTATGTGTTTGTTAATGTTTTGGATTGTATTAGTTAGGCTTTTATGTGTGGTCTACGCAGATTGAGAGACCACTAGTTGGAGTGCAGGGTACTTGTTTACGTACCAGCCAGCTTTCCCCTCAGTCATTGTACCCAATGATGTGACCACCGGCCTCACCTGAGTGAGTCATTAGCGGTCTTTCATAGAGGACAGTTCTCTCTCACCCCTGGTACGGTGATCATTACCTTAATAGCTCTGAAACTCAGTTCTCTCACCTTTGGGATGGTGAGCATATCTTCGAGACTCTTCAGTTCTCTCTCACCTTTGGTATGGTGAGCTTACCCTCTGAGGCTATCAGAGACTCTTCAGTTCTCTCACGTTTTTGATGGTGAGCATTTCTTCGAGACTCTTCAGTTCTCTCTCACCTTTGGTATGGTGAGCTTACCCTCTGAGGCTCTCAGAGACTCTTCAGTTCTCTCACGTTTGGGATGGTGAGCATATCTTCAGAGGCTCTTATTTTCTCAAGTTCTATCTACAGAATAGACTTCGGATCTATGGATCACCATCGAGTTGTGACTCGTATGGTAAACAGTGATAGTAACCTTCAGTGTAGTGATTCTCTGCTCAAGTCTAGTGATAAACCCTAGCTCGTTATTGATGTTATTGACATTGTGAAGTGTTGTAAGTCAGAGGAAGTGATTTATATATCCTCTTTACTTATTATATTAAGACTGTACAAACAAATGTAACTTGTGGTGCTTATATGAGTGAAAGTAAAGGACTATATAGTGTGTACACCCTCCAAAGAGTAAGGAGGTAGAGATTATTTTATTTTATTAACAGTCTTAAATATCTTAATATATTCTTAAATAAAATCTGGAAAAACCTTTAAAGATCTCATTTCGCCTTGTATTTTGATAATTCCTAGCACCTGCTGTACTGTTGTTACAATAACCGCTAAACTAATTAGTTGTCTCAGGCCAGGATCGTAACAGATGGTTATAGAGGGTGGTAGTGGTTGTGATAGTGGTAAAGGGAGGTAGTGGTTGTGATAGTGATAGAGGGTTGTAGTATTTGTGATGGTGGTAGAGGGTAGTAGTTATTGTGATGGTTATAGAGGGTGGTAGTGGTTGTGATGGTTATAGAGGGTGGTAGTGGTTGTGATGGTGGTAGAGGGTAGTAGTTATTGTGATGGTTATAGAGGGTGGTAGTGGTTGTGATGGTTATAGAGGGTGGTAGTGGTTGTGATGGTGGTAGAGGGTGGTAGTGGTTGTGATGGTGGTAGAGAATGGTAGTGGTTGTGATGGTGGTAGTGGTTGTGATGGTGGTAGAGGGTGGTAGTGGTTTTGATGGTGGTAGAGGGTGGTAGTAGTTGTGATAGTGGTAGAGGGTGGTAGTGGTTGTGATATTGATAGAGGGTGGTAGTGGTTGGGATGGTGGTAGGAGGTGGTAGTGGTTGTGATGGTGGTAGAGGGTGGTAGTGGTTTTGATGGTGTTAGATGGTGGTAGTGGTTGTGATGGTAGTAGAGGGTGGTTGTGATGGTGTTAGAGGGTGGTAGTGGTTGTGATAGTGGTAGAGGGTGGTAGTGGTTGGGATGGTGGTAGGAGGTGGTAGTGGTTGTGATGGTGGTAGAGGGTGGTAGTGGTTTTGATGGTGTTAGATGGTGGTAGTGGTTGTGATGGTAGTAGAGGGTGGTTGTGATGGTGTTAGAGGGTGGTAGTGGTTGTGATAGTGGTAGAGGGTGGTAGTGGTTGTGATG
>WNWK01040085.1:0-17137 GCA_009830355.1 Cherax destructor | reverse complement strand
TTACTGGCAACACTGTTATCCCAGGATGTCCACCATCTACTGGCAACACTGTTATCCCAGGATATCCACCATGTTACTGGCAACACTGTTATCCCAGGATATCCACCATCTTACTGGCAACACTTATCCCTGGATATCCACCATCTTACTGGCAACACTGTTATCCCTGGATGTCCACCATCTTACTGACAACACTGTTGTCCCAGGATATACATCATGTAACTGGCAACACTGTTATCCCAGGATATCCACCATGTTACTAGCAACACTGTTATCCCTCGATGTCCACCATGTTACTGGCAACACTGTTATCCCTGGATATCCACCATCTTACTGGCAACACTGTTATCCCAGGATATCCACCATGTTACTGGCAACACTGTTATCCCAGGATATCCACTATGTTACTGGCAACACTGTTATCCCAGGATATCCACCATCTTACTGGCAACACTGTTATCCCAGGATGTCCACCATCTTACTGGCAACACTGTTATCCCAGGATATCCACCATGTTACTGGTAACACTGTTATGCCAGGATGTCCACCATCTTACTGGCAACACTGTTATCCCAGGATATCCACCATGTTACTGGCAACACTGTTATCCCAGTATATCCACCATCTTACTGGCAACACTGTTACCCGAGGACATCCACCATGTTACTAGCAACACTGTTATCCCAGGATATCCACCATCTTACTGGCAACACTGTTATCTCAGGATATCCACCATCTTACTGGTAACACTTGTTATCCCAGGATATCCACCATCTTACTGGCAACACTGTTATCCCAGGATATCCACCATCTTACTGGCAACACTGTTATCCCAGGATATCCACCATCTTACTGGCAACACTGTTATCCCAGGTTATCCACCATGTTACTGGCAACACTGTTATCCCAGGATATCCACCATGTTACTGGCAACACTATTTTCCCAGGTTATCCACCATGTTACTGGCAACACTGTTATCCCAGGATATCCACCATCTTACTGGCAACACTGTTATCCCAGGATATCCACCATCTTACTGGCAACACTGTTATCCCAGGATGTCCACCATGTTACTGGCAACACTGTTATCCCAGGATATCCACCATGTTACTGGTAACACTGTTATGCCAGGATGTCCACAATCTTACTGGCAACACTGTTATCCCAGGATATCCACCATCGTACTGGCAACACTTATCCCAGGATATCCACCATCTTACTGGCAACACTGTTATCCTAGGATATCCACCATGTTACTGGCAACACTGTTATCCCAGGATATTCAACACGTTACTGTCAACACTGTTATCCCAGGATATCCAACATGTTACTGGCAACACTGTTATCCCTGGGTATCCACCATCTTACTAGCAACACTGTTATCCCAGGATATCCTGTAGACAGCCTGACTGTCATATTCATATTTCATGCCATGCTAGTTCCCATAGTTTCCGTCAGAGGGCAAGCCTGTAGGCATACCCATGTGAGTCTGCCTCACCCCTGCCTCTCCCTCACTTGGCGCCCAAACTTCAGTCAGTCAACAGGACCTAACTCGTCTCTCCCTCGCAAGGCGCATGGCCCTGGGCCATGGCCACAGACACGCAGCCTGTGAACTCCCACCTTTATACAAATAAAGTAAGAAGCCTCCGAAGGCGTTATCATTGCATTCCCGCTACCAAGAACACTCCAAATAACACATCGTTATAATCCACCATGTTAATGGCAACACTGTTATTCCAGGATATCCACCATCTTACTGCCAACACTGTTATCCCAGGATATCCACCATGTTACTGGCAACACTGATATACCAGGATATCCATTATGTTACTGTCAACACTGTTATCCCAGGATATCCACTATGTTACTGGCAACCCTGTTATGCCAGCATATCCACCATGTTACTGGCAACACTGTTATCCCAGGATATCCACCATGTTACTGGCAACACTGGTATCCCAGGATATCGACCATGTAACTAGCAACACTTATCCCAGGATATCCACCATCTTACTGGCAACACTGTTATGCCAGGATATCCACCATGTTACTGGCAACACTGTTATCCCAGGATATCCACCATCTTACTGGCAACACTGTTATCCCAGGATTTCCAACATGTTACTGGCAACACTGTTATGCCAGGATATCCACCATGTTACTGGCAACAATGTTATCCCAGGATATCCATCATCTACTGGCAACACTGTTATCCAGGATGTCACCATGTTAGCAACACTGTTATGCCAGGATGTCCACCATGTTACTGGCAACACTGTTATGCCAGGATATCCACCATGTTACTGACAACACTGTTATCCCAGGATATCCACCATGTTACTAGCAACACTGTTATCCCAGGATATCCACCATGTTACTGGCAACACTTATCCCAGGATATCCACCATTTTACTGGCAACACTGTTATCCTAGGATATCCACCATGTTACTGGCAACACTGTTATCCCAGAATATCCAACATGTTACTGGCAACACTGTTATGCCAGGATATCCACCATGTTATTGACAACACTGTTATCACAAGATATCCACCATGTTACTGGCAACACTGTTATCCCAGGATAGCCACCATCTTACTGGCAACTCTGTTATCCCAGGATATCCACCATGTTACTGGCAACACTGTTATCCCAGGATATCCACCATCTTACTGGCAACTCTGTTATCCCAAGATATCCACCATCTTACTGGCAACACTGTTATCCCAGGATATCCACCATCTTACTGGCAACTCTGTTATCCCAGGATATCCACCATGTTACTGGCAACACTGTTATCCCAGGATATCCACCATCTTACTGGCAACTCTGTTATCCCAGGATATCCACCATCTTACTGGTAACACTGTTATCCCAGGATATCCACCATCTTACTGGCAACTCTGTTATCCCAGGATATCCACCATCTTACTGGCAACACTGTTATCCCAGGATATCTGACATGTTACTGGAAACAATGTTATCCCAGGATATCCATCATCTTACTGGCAACACTGTTATCCCAGTATGTCCAACATGTTACTGGCAACACTGTTATCCCAGGATATCCACCATCTTACTGGCAACACTGTTATCCCAGGATTTCCAACATGTTACTGGCAACTCTATTATCCCAGGGTATCCACCATCTTACTGGCAACACTGTTATCCCAGGATATCCACCATCTTACTGGCAACACTGTTATCCCTGGATGTCCACCATGTTACTGGCAACACTGTTATCCCAGGATATCCAACATGTTAATGGCAACACTGTTATCCCAGGATATCCACCATCTTACTGGCAACACTGTTATCCCAAGATATCCACCATCTTACTGGCAACACTGTTATCCCAGGATATCCAACATGTAACTAGCAACACTGTTATCCCAGGATATCCACCATGTTACTGGCAACACTGTTATCCCAGGATATCCTACATGTTACTGGCAACACTGTTATCCCAGGATATCCAACATGTTACTGGCAACACTGTTATCCCAGGATATCCACCATCTTACTGGCAACACTGTTATCCCAGGATATCCACCATGTTACTGGCAACACTGTTATCCCAGGATATCCACCATCTTACTAGCAACACTGTTATCCCAGGATATCCACCATCTTACTGGCAACACTGTTATCCCAGGATATCCACCATCTTACTGGCAACACTGTTATCCCAGGAAATCCAACATGTAACTAGCAACACTGTTATCCCAGGATATCCACCATGTTACTGGCAACACTGTTATCCCAGGATATCCTACATGTTACTGGCAACACTGTTATCCCAGGATATCCAACATGTTACTGGCAACACTGTTATCCCAGGATATCCACCATCTTACTGGCAACACTGTTATCCCAGGATATCCACTATCTTACTGGCAACACTGTTATCCCAGGATATCCACATGTTACTGGCAACACTGTTATCCCAGGATATCCACCATGTTACTGGCAACACTGTTATCCCAGGATATCCACCATGTTACTGGCAACACTGTTATCCCAGGATATCCACCATGTTACTGGCAACACTGTTATCCCAGGATATCCACCATGTTACTGGCAACACTGTTATCCCAGGATATCCACCATGTTACTGGCAACACTGTTATCCCAGGATATCCACCATGTTACTGGTAACACTGTTATCCCAGTATATCCACCATCTTACTGGCAACACTGTTATCCCAGGATATCCACCATGTTACTGGCAACACTGTTATCCCAGGATATCCACCATGTTACTGGCAACACTGTTATCCCAGGATATCCAACATGTAACTGGCAACACTGTTATCCCAGGATATCCACCATGTTACTGGCAACACTGTTATCTCAGGATATCCAACATGTTACTGGCATCACTGTTATCCCAGGATATCCAACATGTAACTGGCAACACTGTTATCCCAGGATATCCAACATGTTACTGGCATCACTGTTATACCAGGATATTATCTTGCTGTTTCATGTTTTATAATCATTTATTATTTATTGTTCCTCCTGCCTCAACATTCTCTGTGACGGCAGTGGAGTGAGTGACGTGACGTAAGGGACGTGACGTGAGTAACGTAACGTGAGTGAAGTGAGTAACGAGAGTGGCGATAGTGACAAGCGACATGAGTGACGGTAGTAACAATTGATGGTAGTGACGGAAGTAACAAGTGACGGTAGTAACAATTGATGGTAGTGACGGAAGTAACAAGTGACGGTAGTAACAAGTGACGGTAGTGACGGAAGTAACAAGTGACGGTAGTGACGGAAGTAACAAGTGATGGTAGTAACAAGTGACGGTAGTAACAAGTGACGGTAGTAACAAGTGACGGTAGTGACGGAAGTAACAAGTGATGGTAGTAACAAGTGACGGTAGTAACAAGTGACGGTAGTGACGGAAGTAACAAGTGACGGTAGTAACAAGTGACGGTAGTGACGGAAGTAACAAGTGATGGTAGTAACAAGTGACGGTAGTAACAAGTGACGGTAGTAACAAGTGACGGTAGTGACGGAAGTAACAAGTGATGGTAGTAACAAGTGACGGTAGTAACAAGTGACGGTAGTGACGGAAGTAACAAGTGACGGTAGTAACAAGCGACGGTAGTGACGGAAGTAACAAGTGATGGTAGTAACAAGTGACGTAGTAACAAGTGACGGTGGACGAGTAACAAGTGATGGTAGTACAGGACGGTAGTAACAAGTGACGGTAGTACAAGTGACGGTAGTAACAAGTGACGGTAGTGACGGAAGTAACAAGTGACGGTAGTAACAAGTGACGGTAGTGACGAAGTACAAGACGGTAGTAACAATTGACGGTAGTAACAAGTGACGGTAGTAACAAGTGACGGTAGTGACGGAAGTAACAAGTGATGGTAGTAACAAGTGACGGTAGTAACAAGTGACGGTAGTGACGGAAGTAACAAGTGATGGTAGTAACAAGTGACGGTAGTAACAAGTGACGGTAGTAACAAGTGACGGTAGTAACAAGTGACGGTAGTGACGGAAGTAACAAGTGACGGTAGTAACAATGACGGTAGTAGTGACGGAGTAACATAGTGATGGAGTACACAAGTGACGGTAGTAACAAGGACTGGTAGTGACAGGAAGTCAACAAGTGACGGTAGCAACAATGATCGTAGTGACGGAAGTAACAAGTGATGGTAGTAAGCAAGTGACGTAGTAACAAGTGAGGTAGTCAACAAGTGACGTAGTCAACAATGACGGTAGTGACGGAAGTAACAAGTGATTGACGGTAGCATGACGGTTAGTAACAAGTGAGGTAGTAACAAGTGACGGTAGTACAAGTGACGGTTAGTAACAAGTGACGGTAGTACAAGTGACGTACGTAACATATTGTGACGGAGTACAAGTGACGTAGTAGACAAGTGACGTAAGTAACGTGACGGTAGTAACAAGTGACGGAGTAGTAACAAGTGACGTAGTACAAGTACAAGTGACGGTAGTAACAAGTGACGGTAGTGACGGAAGTAACAAGTGATGGTAGTAACAAGTGACGGTAGTAACAAGGACGAGTAACAAGTGACGGTAGTAACAAGGACGGAAGTAACAAGTGATGGTAGTAACAAGTGACGGTAGTAACAAGTGACGGTAGTAACAAGTGACGGTAAGTAACAAGTGAGGTAGTACAGTAGTAACAAGTGACGGTAGTGACGGAGTAACAAGTGACGGTAGTAACAAGTGACGGTAGTAACAAGTGACGGTAGTAACAAGTGACGGTAGTAACAAGTGACGGTAGTAACAAGTGACGGTAGTAACAGACGGTAGTAACAAGTGACGGTATGACAGTAACAAGTGACGGTAGTAACAAGTGACGGTAGTAACAAGTGACGTAGTAACAAGTGACGGTAGTAACAAGTGACGGTAGTAACAAGTGACGTAGTAACAAGTGACGGTAGTAACAAGTGACGGTAGTAACAAGTGACGGTAGTAACAAGTGACGGTAGTAACAAGTGACGGTAGTAACAAGTGACGGTAGTAACAAGTGACGGTAGTAACAAGTGACGGTAGTAACAAGTGACGGTAGTAACAAGTGACGGTAGCAACAAGTGACGGTAGTGACGGAAGTAACAAGTGATGGTAGTAACAAGTGACGGTAGTAACAAGTGACGGTAGTGACGGAAGTAACAAGTGACGGTAGTAACAAGTGACGGTAGTGACGGAAGTAACAAGTGACGGTAGTAACAAGTGACGGTAGTAACAAGTGACGGTAGTAACAAGTGACGGTAGTAACAAGTGACGGTAGTAACAAGTGACGGTAGTAACAAGTGACGGTAGTAACAAGTGACGGTAGTAACAAGTGACGGTAGTAACAAGTGACGTAGTGACGGTAGTAACAAGTGACGGTAGTAACAAGTGACGGTAGTAACACGCTACAAAGCCACAACTAAACGTGACGTCACAGCCAGCAGTCTCCCTGATTGGCTGCCTGCCAGTGGCCAAAGAAGGTTCTGATTGGCCCTGCTGGAGGTTGCTGGGTGTCCTGGCAGCCAATCAGAGATGGCAGGCTCCCAGGTGACAATACTAGCCGCCACCTGAGATTTTTAAGTACCTACCTTAATTACAGGTGATAATGGAACCCTTTCAATCTTGTTCACAATTAACTTAGGGGATTCTGAAAGCTCCGAGTGAGAGTTTTGTCCAAGTTGTGATATTTTGAACTTTAATGTGGCTATACTGCTCGTGTGTGTGTGTACTCACCTATTTATGGTTGCAGGGGTCGATTCATAGCTCCTGGCCCCGCCTCTTCACTGATTGCTACTAGGTCCTCTCTCTCCTTGCTCCATGAGCTTTATCAAACCTCGTCTTAAAACTATGTATGGTTCCTGCCTCCACTACCTCACTTTCTAGGCTATTCCACTTCCTGACAACTCTATGGCTGAAGAAATACTAACTAACATCCCTTTGACTCATAGGAGTCTTCAACTTCCAATTGTGACCCCTTGTTTCTGTGTCCCCTCTCTGGAACATCTTGTCTCTGTCCACCTTATCTATTCCTCGCAGTATTTTATATGTCGTTATCATGTCTCCCCTAACCCTCCTGTGTGTGTGTGTGTGTGTGTGTGTGTGTGTGTGTTACAATTTTGTCCTAGGCACATGTCGATTAGACACTAGGCCTGTTGTATATATGTGTGTGTGTGTGTGTGTGTGTAAGGAAACACTTCGAAATGTTTCGGCCCCGCCGGGAATTGAACCAGGGCCCTCCGTGCGTGAAGCAAGAGCGCTAGCCACCATGCCATCGGGGCGTGTGTGTGTGTACTCACCTATTTGTGGTTGCAGGGGTCGAGTCATAGCTCCTGGCCCCGCCTCTTCACTGATTGCTACTAGGTCCTCTCTCTCCCTGCTCCATGAGCTTTATCAAACCTAGTCTTAAAACTATGTATGGTTCCTGCCTCCACTATGTCGCTTTCTAAGCTATTCCACTTCCTGACAACTCTATGACTGAAGAAATACTTCCTAACATCCCTTTGACTCATAGGAGTCTTCAACTTCCAATTATGACCCCTTGTTTCTGTGTCCCCTCTCTGGAACATCTTGTCTCTGTCCACCTTATCTATTCCTCGCAGTATTTTATATGTCGTTATCATGTCTCCCTAACCCTCCTGTCCTCTAGTGTCGTCAGGCCGATTTCCCTTAACCTTTCTTCGTAGGACAATCCCCTTAGCTCTGGGACTAGTCTTGTTGCAAACCTTGCACTTTCTCTAATTTCTTGACGTGCTTGACCAGGTGTGGGTTCCAAACCGGTGCTGCATACTCCAGTATGGGCCTGACGTATATGGTATACAGAGTCTTGAATGATTCCTTAGTGAGGTATTGGAACGCTATTCTTAGGTTTGCCAGCCGCCCGTATGCTGCAGCAGTTATCTGATTGATGTGTGCCTCAGGAGATGTGCTCGGTATTATACTCACCCCAAGATCTTTTCTTTGAGTGAGGCTTGCAGTCTTTGGCCACCTAGACTATACTCTGTCTGCGGTCTTCTTTGCCCTTCCCCGATATTCATGACTTTACATTTGGCAGGGTTAAATTCAAGGAGCCAGTTACTGGACCAGGCTTGCAGCCTGTCCAGGTCTCTTTGTAGTCCTGCCTGATCCTCGACTGATTTTATTCTTCTCATTAACTTCACATCATCTGCAAACAGGGACACTTCTGAGTCTATCCCTTCCGTTATGTCATTCACATATACCAAAAACAGTACAGGTCCTAAGACTGACCCTTGTGGAACTCCACTCGTCACAGGTGCCCACTCTGTGTGAGTGTGTGTGTGTGTGTGTGTGTGTGTGTGTGTGTGTGAGTGTGTGTGTGAGTGTGTGTGTGTGTGTGTGTGAGTGTGTGTGTGTGTGTGTGTGAGAGAGTGTGTGTGTGAGTGTGTGTGTGTGAGTGTGTGTGTGTGTGTGTGTGTGTGTGAGTGTGTGTGTGTGTGTGTGAGAGAGAGTGTGTGTGTGTGAGTGTGTGTGTGTGAGTGTGTGTGTGTGAGTGTGTGTGTGAGTGTGTGTGTGTGTGTGTTAGAGAGTGTGTGTATGTGTGTGTGTGTGTGAGAGAGAGTGTGTGTGAGTGTGTGTGTGTGTGTGTGAGTGTGTGTATGTGTGTGTGTGTGTGTGTATGGGAGTGTGTGTATGGGAGTGTGTGTGTGTGTGTGTGTGTGTGTGTGTGACCTCTTGGTTACTCACCACAACATCTTCTCCACATGAAACAAGCATCCAGAGTGTTAAATATAACTTGCATGAATCTTAATGTAGCCAGTTGGCCCAGTGGCTTACGCACTGATCTGGAGTTTTGCGATTCACTTGCCGTGAGTTCGATCCCCACCCGTACGATGGTTTGCATTCTAAGTTGAAAAATTGGGTAAATTCTGAATACACACCTGTTATCTGCACCTCTGTAGGACACAGGTGAAGTTTAGCACTGGCAGTGTGTCCACTTCCTGAAGTGTTGTCACACTGTTATGATTGTTTGTAAGATTGTTTTTGGCTTCAAGAATGGAGGGGAGAGGTGGGTCTCTAAGACCCACCTCTAAGACTCACCAAATTGTGGTTGCAAGGGTCGAGTCACAGCTCCTGACCCCGCCTCTTCACTGGTCGCTACTAAGTTCACTCTCTGCTCCATGAGCTGTATCATACCCCTTATGTTCTATTCTGGAGAAGAAAAGATAATAAAGAAGAAGGAGAAAGAATGAGGAGAAGGAAGAGAAGGAGAAAGAATGAGGAGGAGGAAGAGAAGAAGGAGGAAGAGAAGAAGGAGAAGGTAGAGGAGAATGTGTGGTCTCCAGGTGGGTCTGGCCGGAGATTAATCTGATTGGCTGATGACGAGGCTTCTTACATATTCATCATGAAACTGACTGGTGGGTGTTGCAGGTGTTGCGGGTGTTGGAGGCGGTGTTGGAAACAGTGTTGGAGGAGGTGTTGCGGGTGTTGGAGGCGGTGTTGCAGGTGTTACGCGTGTTGGAGACGGTGTTGCGGGTGTTGGAGACGGTGTTGCGGGTGTTGGAGACCGTGTTGCGGGTGTTGGAGACGGTGTTGCGGGTGTTGTAGGCGGTGTTGCGGGTGTTGGAGGCGGTGTTGAAGGTATTGAGACGGTGTTGGAGGTGTAGGAAACGGTGTTGGAGGTGTAGGAAACGGTGCTGGAGGTGTTGGAGACCGTGTTGGAGACCGTGTTGGAGACGGTGTTGGAGGTATTGGAGACGGTGGTGGAGGTGTTGGAGACGGTGTCGAAGGTGTTGGAGACAGTGTTGGATACGATGGTGGTGCTGGGGACGGTATTGGAGGTGTTGGAGACGGTGTTGCAGGTGTTGGAGGTATTGGAGACGGTTGTGGAGGTGTTGGAGACAGTGTCGAAAGTGTTGGAGACAGTGTTAGATACGATGGTGGTGTTGGGGACGGTATTGGAGGTGTTGGAGACGGTGTTGCAGGTGTTGGAGGTATTGGAGACGGTGGTGGAGGTGTTGGAGACGGTGTCGAAGGTGTTGGAGACAGTGTTGGATACGATGGTGGTGTTGGGGACGGTATTGGAGATGTTGGAGACGGTGTTGGAGACATAGGTGGAGGTGTTGGAGGACTGCACCTCTCCTTCACCTCTCATTTAATAACCTGACTTTCCATTTTTAATGTCCGGTATTTTGGTGTTTTTTTTTTATCAAGAATATTCAGGTCTCACAGACATTAAAAAATGAATTTTTATAAATTCTTTTTATCTTCACTGAAAATCTGACGATACTGTCCACCTATTATATATATATATATATATATATATATATATATATATATATATATATTATATATATATATATATATATATATATATATATATATATATATATATATTATAATATATATTTTCTTCTTCTTTCAACACGTCGGCGTTTCCCACCGAAGCAGGGTGGCCCACCGAAGCAGGGTGGCCCACCAAGGCAGGGTGGCCCACCGAGGCAGGGTGGCCCACCGAAGCAGGGTGGCCCACCGAAGCAGGGTGGCCCACCGAAGCAGGGTGGCCCACCAAGGCAGGGTGGCCACCAAGGCAGGGTGGCCCAAAAGGAAAAACGAAAGTTTCTCTTTTTACATTTAGTAATATATACAGAAGAAGGGGTTACTAGCCCCTTGCTCCCGGCATTTTAGTCGCCTCTTACGACACGCATGACTTACGGAGGAAGAATTCTGTTCCACTTGCCCAAGCGATACAAGATGCAAAACAACCACGGGGGAGTAGAATGATAGCTCTAGGCCTTTCGTGTTGCAATCAACTCATCATCACGAGCTTGCAAAATTGCAGAAAAGAGGAGGAGTTCCAGTAAATAACGTTCCCAGAGGACCGCCTTTAGGCTGTCCTCTGTGAACATTGGCGGTGACGAGGAATGACTTAGAGGGGGGAGGGGGATTTCAACCCTCCAAAGTTACCTTCATGCTCTCCCCCCTCTACATTCTCCGGTCAAAGTCTCTGCCTGTACTAGATGTTTGTCAGTGGGTTGTACAGGTGTTAGAGCCACTTGTTCCACTGTCTCAACAGTGTTGAGACAGTGGAACAGTTGTATCAGCGTACTGGTGGTTCACACTTCAAGATGCTTCGTGTCGGCACAAATGTAGTTTAGTTCATATCAACTCTTACCTATTTACTGATATTACTCTACAGTGTCTTCAAGAATGGACTTAATATTGCACAACAAACCATATTCTTTGAATCTATATGCTTTATTCACACTGTTTGGAGTCTTAGAATATTCTGGCTTAAAAATCTGGTTAAATTCCTCTATTTCTTGTTTCTGGAGATATTTAACTATGGTGTTAATATGGAATATTTAATTGTTGAGGTCTATCAAGAGTTACGTTTTGAAACAAGAACAATAACACTCTTATACTGCTGCTGTGTTCACACACTACCATGATGCTGCCATAGATCTGTATAAGCTGGTGTTCACACACTACCATGATGCTGCCATAGATCTGTATAAGCTGGTGTTCACACACTACCATGATGCTGCCATAGATCTGTATAAGCTGGTGTTCACACACTACCATGATGCTGCCATAGATCTGTATAAGCTGGTGTTCACACACTACCATGATGCTGCCATAGATCTGTATAAGCTGGTGTTCACACACTACCATGATGCTGCCATAGATCTGTATAAGCTGGTGGTCACACACTACCATGATGCTGCCATAGATCTGTATAAGCTGGTGTTCACACACTACCATGATGCTGCCATAGATCTGTATAGGCTGGTGTTCACACACTACCATGATGCTGAAATAGATCTGTATAGGCTGGTGTTCACACACTACCATGATGCTGAAATAGATCTGTATAAGCTGGTGGTCACACACTACCATGATGCTGCCATAGATCTGTATAAGCTGGTGTTCACACACTACCATGATGCTGCCATAGATCTGTATAAGCTGGTGTTCACACACTACCATGATGCTGCCATAGATCTGTATAAGCTGGTGTTCACACACTACCATGATGCTGCCATAGATCTGTATAAGCTGGTGTTCACACACTACCATGATGCTGCCATAGATCTGTATAAGCTGGTGGTCACACACTACCATGATGCTGCCATAGATCTGTATAAGCTGGTGGTCACACACTACCATGATGCTGCCATAGATCTGTATAAAGCTGGTGTTCACACACTACCATGATGCTGCCATAGATCTGTATAAGCTGGTGGTCACACACTACCATGATGCTGCATAGATCTGTATAAGCTGGTGTTCACACACTACCATGATGCTGCCATAGATCTGTATAAGCTGGTGGTCACACACTACCATGATGCTGCCATAGATCTGTATAAGCTGGTGTTCACACACTACCATGATGCTGCCATAGATCTGTATAAGCTGGTGGTCACACACTACCATGATGCTGCCATAGATCTGTATAAGCTGGTGTTCACACACTACCATGATGCTGCCATAGATCTGTATAAGCTGGTGGTCACACACTACCATGATGCTGCCATAGATCTGTATAAGCTGGTGTTCACACACTACCATGATGCTGCCATAGATCTGTATAAGCTGGTGGTCACACACTACCATGATGCTGCCATAGATCTGTATAAGCTGGTGTTCACACACTACCATGATGCTGCCATAGATCTGTATAAGCTGGTGTTCACACACTACCATGATGCTGCCATAGATCTGTATAAGCTGGTGTTCACACACTACCATGATGCTGCCATAGATCTGTATAAGCTGGTGGTCACACACTACCATGATGCTGCCATAGATCTGTATAAGCTGGTGTTCACACACTACCATGATGCTGCCATAGATCTGTATAAACTGGTGTTCACACACTACCATGATGCTGCCATAGATCTGTATAAGCTGGTGTTCACACACTACCATGATGCTGCCATAGATCTGTATAAGCTGGTGTTCACACACTACCATGATGCTGCCATAGATCTGTATAAACTGGTGTTCACACTACCATGATGCTGCCATAGATCTGTATAAACTGGTGTTCACACACTACCATGATGCTGCCATAGATCTGTATAAGCTGGTGGTCACACACTACCATGATGGTGCCATAGATCTGTATAAGCTGGTGTTCACACACTACCATGATGCTGCCATAGATCTGTATACGCTGGTGTTCACACACTACCATGATGCTGCCATAGATCTGTATAAGCTGGTGTTCACACACTACCATGATGCTGCCATAGATCTGTATAAGCTGGTGTTCACACTACCATGATGCTGCCATAGATCTGTATAAGCTGGTGTTCACACACTACCATGATGCTGCCATAGATCTGTATAAGCTGGTGGTCACACACTACCATGATGCTGCCATAGATCTGTATAAGCTGGTGTTCACACACTACCATGATGCTGCCATAGATCTGTATAAACTGGTGTTCACACACTACCATGATGCTGCCATAGATCTGTATAAGCTGGTGTTCACACACAACCATGATGCTGCCATAGATCTGTATAAGCTGGTGTTAACACACCACCATGATGCTGCCATAGATCTGTATAAGCTGGTGTTCACACACTACCATGATGCTGCCTTAGATCTGTATAAGCCGGTGTTCACACACTACCATGATGCTGCCATAGATCTGTATAAACTGGTGTTCACACACTACCATGATGCTGCCATAGATCTGTATAAGCTGGTGTTCACACACTACCATGATGCTGCCATAGATCTGTATAAGCTGGTGTTCACACACTACCATGATGCTGCCATAGATCTGTATAAGCTGGTGTTTACACACTACCATGATGCTGCCATAGATCTGTATAAGCCGGTGTTCACACACTACCATGATGCTGCCATAGATCTGTATAAGCTGGTGTCACACACTACCATGATGCTGCCATAGATCTGTATAAGCTGGTGTTTACACACTACCATGATGCTGCCATAGATCTGTATAAACTGGTGTTCACACACTACCATGATGCTGCCATAGATCTGTATAAGCTGGTGTTCACACACTACCATGATGCTGCCATAGATCTGTATAAGCTGGTGTTCACACTACCATGATGCTGCCATAGATCTGTATAAGCTGGTGTCACACACTACCATGATGCTGCCATAGATCTGTATAAGCTGGTGTTCACACACTACCATGATGCTACCATAGATCTGTATAAGCTGGTGTTCACACACTACCATGATGCTGCCATAGATCTGTATAAGCTGGTGGTCACACACTACCATGATGCTGCCATAGATCTGTATAAGCTGGTGTTCACACACTACCATGATGCTGCCATAGATCTGTATAAGCTGGTGTTCACACACTACCATGATGCTGCCATAGATCTGTATAAGTCAGTGTGACTAGTTCTACACTATGAGAACGTAGTTTCCTGGCTGCTACTGACAGAAACTTACATGAGGGACAAGACTGGTAGTGACACCAGGACAAGTAATGCTGAAGTTATATCTGTAAATATCTGTTATATCTGTAATATTTTTGCTATACATGTATATGACTTTTTAGTTACCCTGAGCCTCTCATCTGAGAGCAGAAATAATCAATCATGTGTTCCAAGCTGAAGATCCTTACTTTGATGGACTAAATGTTAATATACTTTTATATTATTGTTCTTAGTCTCTGATAAACTGCAAATAAAATAATATTTAGCCCCTTCCCAAGCCACTCCAATATAGAAATTCCGGAGCTGTTTTGGTTAGGGGAATTCTTTTTAGGAATGAGTGCAATGTTGTGGGCAAGCAGCACGATGCCTTGTTGCAGCATCTGTGAGATGCTCAGCCTTGTTGCAGCATCACTGAGATGCTCAGCCTTGTTGCAGCATCTCTGAGATGCTCAGCCTTGTTGTTGTTGCAGCATCTCTGAGATGCTCAGCCTTGTTGCAGCATCACTGAGATGCTCAGCCTTGTTGCAATATCATTGAGGATAGCTCAGATCTTGCTTGCAGCATCATTGAGATGCTCAGCCTTGTTGCAGCATCATTGAGATGCTCAGCCTTGTTGCAGCATCATTGAGATGCTCAGCCTTGTTGCAGCATCATTGAGATGCTCAGCCTTGTTGCAGCATCATTGAGATGCTCAGCCTTGTTGCAGCATCATTGAGATGCTCAGCCTTGTTGCAGCATCATTGAGATGCTCAGCCTTGTTGCAGCATCATTGAGATGCTCAGCCTTGTTGCAGCATCATTGAGATGCTCAGCCTTGTTGCAGCACATTGAGATGCTCAGCCTTGTGCAGCATCTTGAGATGCTCAGCCTTGTTGCAGCACATTGAGATGCTCAGCCTTGTTGCAGCATCATTGGATGCTCAGCCTTGTTGCAGCATCATTGAGATGCTCAGCCTTGTTGCAGCATCATTGCGGTATGCTCAAGGGCTTGTTGCAGCATCATTGAGATGCTCAGCCTTGTTGCAGCATCATTGCGATGCTCAGCCTTGTTGCAGCATAATTGAGATGCTCAGCCTTGTTGCAGCATCATTGAGATGCTCAGCCTTGTTGCAGCATCTCTGAGATGCTCAGCCTTGTTGCAGCATCATTGAGATGCTCAGCCTTGTTGCAGCATAATTGAGATGCTCAGCCTTGTTGCAGCATCATTGAGATGCTCAGCCTTGTTGCAGCATCTCTGAGATGCTCAGCCTTGTTGCAGCATCATTGAGATGCTCAGCCTTGTTGCAGCATCATTGAGATGCTCAGCCTTGTTGCAGCATAATTGAGATGCTCAGCCTTGTTGCAGCATCATTGAGATGCTCAGCCTTGTTGCAGCATAATTGAGATGCTCAGCCTTGTTGCAGCATCATTGAGATGCTGAGCCAGGTTCCTCTAACCTTCACTGTATCGTGATGGTTATTTAACAGTACCAATGATGTACAATAATGATGTACAAACTACAATATACTAATGTTAACATTTCATGTTAGCAAGCATGTTAAAATTACTTAATAAGTTAAAGAATTAATATTACGCTGCTATCTGACATGAGCTGCGACACTCAGTTAATCTCTGCAACACAATACTTAACAGCAACACAAAACTGAGCTCAACAAAAAGGGGGGAAATTATATGTATGTCAGAATTGAGTTGTGTAAATATTATCGTTGAGTACAGGTGCCATGGAGGCGTCTGGGGCTGAGTGGGGAGAAGACACACAGCTGGTGGTTGATGTTACACACACGTCACAGCTGGTGGTTGATGTTACACACATGTCACAGCTGGTAGCCGCTGTTACAGACACGTCACAGCTGGTAGCCGCTGTTACAGACACGTCACAGCTGGTAGCCGCTGTTACAGACACTTCACAACAAAGCTGTCTGTGAAATATTGCTGTTGTAAGCCTCGTAGTTCAGTGGTACACCGCTGCACCTGCAGCCTAAAACCTTTCAAAAACTCTCAAAATGCAGAATATTACTTACCTCAACTGCAACTTTATGAATGATTGAAAGACTCAGAATGATCACTGAGAGCCGAGTGCAGTGGTTCTGAACACATCAGTAAGCATCTACAAGTGGAGTGGTTCTGAACACATCAGTAAGCATCTACAAGTGGAGTGGTTCTGAACACATCAGTAAACATCTACAAGTGGAGTGGTTCTGAACACATCAGTAAACATCTACAAGTGGAGTGGTTCTGAACACATCA
>WNWK01040084.1:0-17137 GCA_009830355.1 Cherax destructor | reverse complement strand
TGCAGTGTAGAACCCCAGACCTCAAACTTTCCCCAACCCTCCACTAAAAAATGAAAGAAATAGAAAGCAAAAACTTAGGAAACAGGAATGGGAAAAATTTTTAAAAAAAAGGCTCACCCCTTTTTAAGCCCGGCTTTAAAAAGGTATAAAAAAAATAACCGGGAAAAAATTTTCATTGTTTTTACGAAAGCTTTTGATAACCATGATCTTTTAAATTTTAAAAATTTCGCACTTTATAAGAGGACACCCCCTAAACTCCCTTAAAACTACCTTAGCAAAAGAAAAATATGTGTCAAAAAGGGACCTGGCTCCCCCGCGCAAACCTTTAAGGGGTTTTCCAAAAGGGAAGTGTTTTTGGGCCCACTACTCTTTCTCATTTACATTAAATCCCAAATCCACCCAAAACTCCAAAAAAATTTTTCAATGGTTATCTCCCCCCCCAGACCCCAATTAAAACTCCAAATTTAAATTGCGGGAAAATTCTCCCTGGATGATGCCCAAACAAATTTACCCCAATTTTGATAAAACCTATTTTATCCAGTTTGGGAACAGAGCTCCCAAAGCCCCATTCCTAATATAATCGGGCCCCTATGGCAAACCCCGGGGGAAATTTTTTGGGAATCCATCTTGAATGGCCTAAAATTTCAGACACATATACAAAAAATCCCCAAGAAAGTCTCAAAGACCGGGGGAAAATACTACCCAAGATACAGTACTATGTTCCACAACCAGCCTCCTTCCCCTATTCACTCACTCATTTCCCCCTACCTCACCTATGGAATCTGCGCATGGGGCTCTACATCAATAACTCATCTCAGACCACTAATAACACAAAAAAAAAGGCAGCAGTTAAAATTTAAACAAATTCTCACCCAGGCAAATACCCACCAATATTCAAAAACCTAAACTTACTCACCATACAAGACATCCATATTTTTTACTGTCCCTTTATTACATACATAGAACCCTTTGCAAAATTAACCCACCACCCAAACTTCCCCTTTAAATTTTAACGGGACACATGACCATAACACTAGACACAGATCACCCCCTCGATGTTCCCGTGTCCACCTAACCCCTTAAAAAACCTTTTTTATAAAAAAACACGAAAATTTGGAATTCATTACCTGTCATTCCCAAAAAACCCTCCCCGGTCCCCAATTAAAAAGGGCAAAAAACCCCCTTTCCCACCCAAGCTAATTGCTCCATATCAAACTTTCCCCAGCAAAGTAGAAAAATCCTTAACGAAAAAAACCTGATAATCAATTGAATGTAATGTAGGGAAGGGGAACCAATTTGAATGAATTTTAAAACCTGTTATGAATAATACATACTTAGCTAATTATTTCCACAACACTTACATTAAAATGACCACGAAAAACTAACCCCCAAGCAATTTTTTTAAATTGTTATCTCACTCAATTAGTTGCATTGCTACAATAAATTTTTTAAAATTTAAATTTGGGATATGTTCAACTTATATTCAAATTTTATAACTTAGATATGCAACTTTATTATTTTATAAATTATCAACCATAACTTTTTATTATTTTATTATTATTATTGCTTAAATTTTTTAATCTGTTTTAAATTTTTTAAATAATGAAGAAAAAAAGTACAAAACTATGTTTAAAAATGTCTAAACTATGTTCAAATTTCATAGCTTAAATACTCCCCCCTTTTACTCATTGTATACTATCTAAAAAAATTTTTTAAAATTTTAAAGTTTTAATTTAAATTTTTAAGTTCCCCCAAAAAATGCCATGCATACTGGGGGTTTTTTCATGTACATTTTTAATCTAAAAACCAAAGGGTAATTCTTTGTATCATGTCCAAATAAACTATTATTATTATTATTATTATTATAAAAAAGGGAATGTTGCTCACCCCTTTTCCCATTTGAATTGTATTATGCCAAAAATCCCTTCCCAATAAAAAATTTTAAAAATTGTTAAATTTTTTTAAACTAATTGTTTAATTTTTTAAATGTTTAAATTTCAATACCTCAATATTGTAAACCTAATTAACCCTACAATTACCTAACCTTATTATCATTAAAATTTTATTTTTCACTATTGGGTAAGCCCTTAATAAGATCCCGGGAAAAACCTAGGGGATACCTAGGCATATTATTGGCCATCCCGTTATCTACTTTAAAATGTACATTACTATAATTACACCCCCCTTATATTACTAGAAATAAAGAATTTGAATTTGAATTTGAAAAAAAAAAAAGACCTCATAAATGACTCGGGGCCAAAACCCCGGCATGAAAACCTGCCATCTTATTGAGAAAACTTAGAGAGTGCTTCTGAAGAAATGTTGAAACTGATTAATTTTATGAGCCAAAAATTGATGGGGTGATTGCCTTTCACCGAAAATATGAATTAGATAACGCATTAACTAAAGGCCATCAAAATGCTCCCGGAGAGGGTGGCTTTAAACCCCCGATATTCTCAGAACCCCTAAGGCATGTGCCTAATAACCTTTTTTTGGAACTGTATAATACCAGGGTTTCATTGAGGGAGTTCTCCCCACTTCCTGGACCAATCGTCTCATTTTGCCTATCCCTAAGCCCCAACAGCCTGTTTTCCCTTTTGACCGATTTTTCCTTAAGTAGTTGTCTTTGTAATTTTTTTAAAGAATGATACTTAACAGACTGTACTATAGAATTGACACCAACTCCCCCTCCCCCCTATTTGGGGTTTTTGAAAGGTAAGGCAGAACTGTATTTCCCCCCTTTCCAGACACACCTCTACTAGTTTTACCCCATTTCTTGATCTAAAAACTGCATTTGATATCACGAACAGAACTGTTAACTACATAACCAGCCAAAATGAAAAAATTGGTGGTAGCTTACTTCCCGCTGGATAATAGGATACCTGTCAAACAGAGTATCCTCTGCCCCTACCAAGGCTTTAAGTGAGTCTAAAGAAAAGTCCCCAGGTACAACCCGGAGGGGGTTCTCAGTCCCATGCTATTTAATACTATTCTTTAATTAATGCTCTCCCAAATGCTCTACCTACCTCACCTAAACATATACTATAAACCAGCTGATGACATCATGATCCATAAAAAGGGGATAAAAAAAATAACCGTTCTTAATGAAGTTCAAGCAATTTGTAATGACTGTTTTCGTAATATCTTCCTCTAAAAAAAAAAGATATTAAAAAAGCAAACAACATCCCCCCCCCCTCTATTTGCAGGGTGAAACATTGATGTTAAAACTTATAGATATCTTGGTGTAGATGTACCCTTAACAAATCCACTATACCACAACTAAATAAGAAACAAAGATAGACTAAATGCTCTTAAAAACTTTTCTGGGAAACCCCAACTATGGTTACAAAAGTAGTATTTATTTTTTTTTTCTTGGCATCAAAAAACGAGTAAAAGGTCTGAAATAACACAGGGTCTGTCTGGATAAATTTTCAGAGGGGCATGAAAATTAATTTTGGAGTGATATACCGCCCCAAAACTCAGTGACCAAGGGAGACTACTATGAAAAAGGAAATTTTAAAGGGAAAAAGGGCATAACGTAGTAATTCTGGGGGATTTTAACTTTAGTCAAATTGATTGGAATTTCTTGAGGGGGAATTTAAAATCTTGATTTTTTAAAGTAGTTAAGGATTTTTTTTGAAGCAATTTGTGAAAAAACCTACAAAAAAGAAAAAACCCTTTATTTTATTGGTTTCAGGCAAAAAAGGGAAAACCCCAAAAAAGAACATTTACCCCATGAAAGGGGGTTGAATAAAATGACCCTAAATGGATGAATAAAACTCAAATATCTTTTAGGGAAAAAAAGGGAAATTTTTATGGCGCATCAAAAGGGCAAGGTCATCTTATAAATTGGTATACTGTCATTAAGGGGGGCTTTAAAAAGGGATCAAAAAAAGCAAAAAACGGGACTACGAAATTAAAGTTGCTAGGGATTCAAAAACAAACCCCAAAAAAGTTTTTTCCCGGTTTATAGAAAAAAAGTTGGAAAAAGAAAAGGTCCCCCTTAAAAAAATAACTCTGGGCATTTTCGAAAAGGGAAAAGAATGAAATGTCTCTTTTTTTAAAAATTTTTTTCTTCCCGTTTTTACTCAGGGAAACATAAAGGGAGTTGATAGGGGGAACAGTCTCCTATTTGGGTTATTGAAGCTAGGACCTTGGGTAGTTTCAAATTTGGGTTGGATAAATTCATGAGTGAGAGGGGTTGGATTTGAGTGGGGACATGAGTAAATAAAAAATTTTCAAATCTTATTTTTGGGTAGCATTGGTTTGGGGTTTAACAAGTGTTTTGTTGGTGGGGGAATGTGAAGGACCTTTCCTAGTATGGGAACAGGCCTGCTGCAGTGTTCCCCCTTTTTTATTTCTTAATTTAACCTTTTTAATAAACTTTGAGGGTGTTGATGATGATAAAAAATTTGATATAGTTTTTTTAGATTTTAATAAGGCTTTTTATGAAATAAAATCAGAACTGTTAAAGAAAATTAAGCTCATGGCATTGGGGGAAAAAAATGCTGTCATGGTCAAATCATGGGTCACCAAAAAACGAAAATGTAAAAAAGGGGTTAAAACCGAATGGGGGCTTTTAACAAGTTTGTTCCACAGGAAAGTCTTAAGGCCCGGGTTTTTTATAAAATATATAATATTATTAAATGGTATAAAATCCGACACAATGGAAAAAAAAACACATAAGCAGTATAATGTGATCCTTTATTGACAACGTTTCGCCCCGCAGTGGGTTCAAAATCACGAAAAGATCTGTCCGGGGACTCGTAAAATTTTCCTGTTCTTTCGAGCCGCACTCTGAGACTGAGACAAAATAGACAGAAAGACACACACAGGGGAGACGAAAAAACAGATAAAAGTTAGACAGACATCGTTGGGGGTCCACTGTAAAAATCTATCATTAACCTAAAAATAGTGTGTTGCATGAGAATGGGAGTGTTGCTGTTTGTTTATTCTGTTTTAAACTTGTACAACTTTTTACACAATGTAAGATATTTGAAAGGGGTAATTATTTTTTTTTTATTAAAAAGGGGATTCCCACCAAGGCAGGGTCCGAAAAAAAAAAACTTTCATCATCATTCACTCCATCACTGTCTTCCAGGGGGGGTGTTTTACACTACAGTTATAAAACTGCAACATTAACACCCCCCCTTCAGAGTGCAGACACTGTATTTCCCCATCTCCAGGACTCAATTCCGGCCTGCTGGTTTCCCTGAACCCCTTCATAAATGTTACTTTGCTCCCCCCAACACCGTCAAGTTTTAAAAAACCATTTATCTCTATTCCCCCATAAAATCGCCCCATTTGCTGGAAACCAAGCCCCTCCCCCCAACCCTTTTCCTAGGCCAATCCCCCCCGCCTTCCCTCCACTTTTTATCACCCTAGGTCATTCTGTTTCGTTCCATTCTTTTACATGCCCGAACCACCTCAAAAACCCCCTCCTCTTATTTTGAGGTAAGTTTCACAAACTCTTACAAACGTATGTGATTATTATAATAAAAAGAAGCTAAAACAAACGTATGTGAATGAACTAAAAGTGGACACGTATTAATAGCATTCATTTCGCTTGACCAGTGATCGCCCCTCCTGTTTGTTTTTTTTCCCCTTTTCTGAATTGATTCCCCTCTCTGTTTTTTCTTTCGTTAACTAGTTGGCTCTCATTGACTATGGCGTCTAATCTTAGTTGTGATAAAAAAAAATCGTAAGCCTCTTACTTTAAGTGCCAAGTTAAAATAATTAAACTCGGTGAACTGGGGTTTTTTTTCTATCTAGGTTCTCTCATTTCTGTATTATGATAATCATGTAACTATTTTTGTATACCTGAATAAACTTTAACAAGGATATGTTGATCGCTGAGATAGCCATCAAATAGTTACATAGCAGCATATATTAGAGAACCCCGGATAACCCCAAAGTGTCAGCTAACACTCTTGCTAATAAATTTCTGGGGGTTGAAAGTTAAAACCTATGATAATTTATCCCAAAAATCCTAGGGCCCTAAAGAACTATGCAAAAAGGGAGCCTCCTGTTTATTATAAACCAATTAAAAGGATGACTACTGATCTTTAAATAAATTGGGTTAAGACTATTTTAAGCCTATAGTTGACATTGCAAGGAAAAGAAAATCCTTGTAATTAATGTTTTATTTTTAGACAATACCCTGCCACTATCTCTCACACTAAGTTTACTTTTAAAGGGAAATAATAAGTGTACCCGTGTGTATCTTACTTTTTTTTTTTTTTTAATGCCTAGTGCTATTGCTAACCAAATATTTAGTGTGTTTTGTCTGGCATTTATATGCATTTTTGAAGTGGAAAAAAAAGGCGTTTTGTTTTCGGTGTGTTTCTTTAAGGAAATGCCGGGAAATAACCTGCCATATAAGTGGGGGCCCCACTGATTGCCTTACCATTCAACACTTCCCCCCTTTTACTCATACATAATCCCGTTTTTTCAGAGGTGCTCAGATCGACAGTTTAGAAACCCCAAAATGAATGTTGATATGCATTTTATCGCTCTGGGGCGCTTTAAATGTTGTAATATTATTTGGGTGAGGGGTCCGGGTGGCTACCATACCTCCCACACCTGACTTCCTACAAATAAATACTATTTCCTCTCACCCTACATTAAGACTAAAATATTTTAAGGTAAGAATGAGGTACTTTTGTGTATTTTACTTTTATTGTTTTTAATGCCTAATTCTATTGCTAACTTATATATGTTAGTGTAAAATCGTTATCTGGCATTTATATGCATTGTAAGTGGAAAAAATGGGGTTTGCTTTCCGGCTGTAGCCTGGAACCAACCTGCAATATAAGTAGGGCTCTACTGTATTACATTGGTCTTACTAAATATTATTTTCATGTTCTCATCCCGCTAATAATTTCTTTTATAGCTTGTTTACCCTCAACCATATTAATAACTCCAACATTTACAAAAAATAACTCATTATTGGTACCTTTATATATACTTATTTTCTAATCACTTCAAATAATGTAGCTTTTTTAATCCAAACAATTTTTAAACCGGAAAAAAAAAATGGCTTTGCAAAAATTATTGTATTTCTTTTTTTTTTTAAGGTTTCTCAACCTCATTTTTGTGTTATTTTGCAAAAAAAAAAAAAAAAAAAAAAAAAAAAAAAAAAAAAAAAAAATGGGCTTTTTTTTTCTTTGATTAAAAATCATAAAGACTGACTGTAGTACATATTACAGCCTCTCCTCACTTACAATGTCTCGTTTACTGACACCTTGGGCTTACAATGGGCTATCTGACCATATTCATATAAATAATGTATATTAATCTGTTTCCTCTATTCTGTTTATTTCAATGTACAATACACTACTGTATAAACTTTTAAAAAAATACCAGAAATGTTATAAAAGGTGCAAAAGGGAACATTAAAACAATATCAAAGATGGGTTTACACAAACTCACTACCATTATAGTATGCCCTTTACTTATGGAATGCGTTTAACAACGTGGTCTCAGGAACGGAATCCGCTTAATGAGGAAATGCTGTACAGTATAATGAAAATAAGAATATTTATATAATGGCATTAATCTCACCATTTATTTACAAAAAAATGCATAAGGAAATCATAGGAAAAATATCAGTTGACAATAGCTTTGAAATAAATGTACAGGTTTTTACTTAAGGCTTTAAAGACAATTAAATATTTAAAAATATAAAGGTATTCTAATTAGAATAAACTTGTAAAATATTTATATTTGAAACTAAAGTAAAATATATGTACAAAACTGACAATGTCTTGTACCGCATATATAAAACTAAGCATAAAAAATGATACCAGAGAGCAGCTTACTACCACATTTAAGGAGAGTAATTTACTATCACATTTTATGTGGGTTTAGCTTAACTGTGTGACATATTAGCAAAAACTACTGGTTCAACAGCAGTTACAGCAAAAGCTAAATAAAAAGCAAACACAGAACCCACCTGCTCAAGCAAGGCCATTCTCCTTGTCTGGTTTTTTGATGTTAGCTTCCAAATGCACTTATGTCATGATGGATAGAGGCCTGTTTTTTTGATTTATCAATGGAGACAAAAAGAAAAATTCACCGAGTGTTGTGGCACTAACACTTTTTATATGTGTGAGAGGAATGGGCTTGAAATGATGCAATAAGGAGGAGGCTGGAAGCACTTGTCATATTTACGAGCAATGTGTGCTGTGATTATGCAGAGGGATGCGTGTGCCGAAATTAGGAGACAGTGTGAGGTTACCAAAGATATACAGTCTCTCCTCATTTGCGACGACTCGTTACCGATGACTGGGACTTACAACGGGCTCTCTGACCAGTATGCATGTCTAAATAATGTATATTAGAGCTGTTAGGTAAAGGACACAAGTGCAACTAATGTACATTTTTTTGTGGCAACGTTTTGCTCTCTAGGAGCTTTATCAATCCTTTCAAACAGTACATGGACACAGAGGGATCTTTCTTTCTTCTTTCAACACGTCGGCCGTTTCCCACCGAAGCAGGGGTGGCCCAAAAGAAAAAAAAGTTTCTCCTTTTACATTTAGTAATATATACAGGAGAAGGGTTACTGCCCTTGCACCCGGCATTTTAGTCGCCTTTTACGCACTTTGGCTACGGAGGAAGAATTCTGTTCCACTTCCCCATGGAGATAAGAGGAAATAAGAACAAGAACTAGTAAGAAAAATAAAGAAAACCCAGAGGGGTGTGTGTATATACATATGCTTGTACATGAATGTGTAGTGTGACCTAAGTGTAAGTAGAAGTAACAAGACATACCTGAAATCTTGCATGTTTATGAGACAGAAAAAAGACACCAGCAATCCTACCATCATGAAAAAACAAATACAGGTTTTGTTTACACTACTTGGCAGGACGGTAGTACCTCCCTGGGCGGTTGTTGTCTCCCAACCACAGAGGGTATATAGGCTTATATACCCTCTGTGTCCTTGTATTTCTGCAGACATAAATGCTTTGAATCATTAATTGTTTTTTCTAACACAATCAAGCAAAATAAAGGCAGCTTCATCATCTCTGAAGTATTAGCAAAAATCCTTTCAAAACAATAAACCCTGCCATCACATATTGCTGCTGCTAATACTACAGAAGAACATAACAGAGGAACATTGAAACAAGCCTTCTCAAACCCAACCACTAACGAAATATTTGTCTAACCTATTTTTATGCTACCCAAGTAATAGCTTTTTTAACCTTTTACTCACGTGCAAGTTGATTGTTCTTCCACATGTATTACTACTACTACAACTAATATTACTACTACTACTAGTATTACACCTCAGTCTAAGCCCATATGTACCCTCTGTGTCCATGTATTGTTGGTAATGGCTTGATAAAGCTCCTGGGGAGCAAAACATTGCCCCATTAAAATGTCACATTAGTTGCACTTGTGTCCTTTTACCTAACATATTGTTGGTAATTCTACCAACATTAATACTATGTATAAACATTTAAAATTATACTAAAAATGTTAAAAATGGTGCAAAGGTGACATTAAAACAATATCAAAGATAGTTGACACAAACCCACTACCATTATAGTATGCTCCTTGCTTAGCCAATTCATTTACCGACGTGGTCTTAGGAACAGAACTCCATCGTTAAGTGAGGAGAGGCTGTAATTAAGAGGAAGGGAGGGTTGCTGAGGTGGTTTGGGCATTTAAAGAGGGTGGAGCAGAATAGGATGACTGTGTGTATAAATCAATAGTGAAAGGAAGGACGGGTAAGAGTTATTCCAGGAAAGGTTGGAAGGAGAAGGTAAAGGAGCCTAGTGTGTGTGTTAGAACAGAGTGGGTAGAGACAATTTTTTTTTATTAACATGCTGCTGGAGTGTGAGCAAGGTAATGTTTGTGAAGGAGTTCAGGAGAACTGGTGAGCTGGACTTGAGTCCTGGTGGAGCAGGGGTACATTCCCTTTCATTCTGAAGGATGGGTGAGGATTATGAAGTATTAGCTGTGGGGCAAGACAATTATAAAATGAATGATAATTATTTCTTTTCTTGGGTCATCCTGCTTTGATAGGAGATGGCCATTGGGGGAAAAAAAAAAAATACACAGTGCAGCTTTGACATTTGCTATTTCTTTTAGGATAAATTTAAAAGTATGAAATAAACAGAACAAGTGAACCAAATTTATTGTCACTTGATAATGACTAGTAGGATATAAATTCAAATATAATTAACTTCTCTGCATCATAACATAAGGTATGTTCGAAAAAAAAAAAGATGCTGAAAATTTATTTAACTAAAACTCGGTAAATAAGCAATTTATTATATAGTCTAGCTACTCTTTTTTTTATATAAATAATACTGTTTTCTTAAAAAATTCTGTAATCCTTAAAAGTAATTTTAAGTTCCTATTGCATTTTGTGAATGATTCTTGTATGGTGGTAGTGGTGAGCCTGTTCTTGCTGTGGGCTGTGTAGGTAGTAGGCTCAGAATCTTTAAAATATTATCTTGCTTTCTTGTCCTCAAGTTGCCCTCTGCTACCTGCTTGCCAGCTATTATAGCACCTCTACTGTGTGCAAGCAAGGAGTGGACTCCGCCTGGACATCATAACCACAGAAACAAACAGAAATCAGTCACATACAAATGATGGGAGGTACAATATAGAGCTGCTGTTAATAAGGATGAACTTAACACTGGTAAACAATGGCTCAAAACTATTTAAGCATAAAATCTTTTCCTTTAATTTTTGAATTATGTTTTTTATGTAATACTGTTTTGTATTTATATCAAGTGGGAGAGACTAGAGCTATATAAATTATATTTCTTCAAGATTATTGTTTAAAATGCTACATTGACTATTTGCAGTCTCAACTGGAGTACACAACTGTTTTATCACAAAATGTGAACAGTAAGGTTAAGTGGAAGCCATCAGTGCTTCATAACAAAATGTTTATTTGTACTTTTGCTTCCTTTAAAACGAGTGTTGGGTCTTTGCTTCTATTACTGCATTATACCAATACTTCATATCTCTTGTGATTTACTAAATTTAATAGAAAAAAAAAACTATGTTTAATCATGATTTTAGACAATGGAAACATAATTCAAAGGATATCACAACAGACAAAAAATTTAATGTATTATATGAGCAAGTTCCTGATAAGAGAGGGTAAAAGTTTAATTGTAAAAATTCGACCCCTATAAATAAATTATAAATGAACATTCAAAACAAATCACATCAATACATCAAAGAGGATATCCACTATACAGTGATCCCTTGGTTTTCGTGCATCTCCAAACTCGAACATTCATGTAAGTGTATTTTCGTAAGTGCTGTTGCAAGTGTATTTTAGGGGGTCTGAAATAGACTAACCTACGTGACTATTTCTTAAGGAAGTAAATTCGTTCGGTAATGGCACTTGACTAGGGAAATTTTTAAAAAACCCTTTGAAATGACAAACAAAATAAGGGCAATAAAGATTTTTGTTAATTATATAATACTGGTATTATTTTTAACACTTTCAATGGCATCAAAATAGAACTACATCACTGAAGTGGGGAACCCCTAAAGAGATCTAGGGCCATGAGCTCAGCTCACTCAGAAAAAGTTGTGAGCAGTAAATTTTGGCCTAGATATGAGAGAATGGATCTGTGTGGCGAGTATAGACAGTACAGTTCTCCTCACTTAACGACGGAGATAGGGCCTAAGCCCCCGTCGGTAAAAAATTTTCCCTTTTCCCCAATTGGAGGAATCCCCCCCTTACTGACACTTCAAAAGTGTCATCACCCAAAATTAAAACATTCGTTTTATGTTTGCTGTAAATTATTTCAATCTGTGTATTATTAACAGTAATACAAAAATGAAATAGGTCAATGACTTATTTTGAGATTTTCCCCGGGCCCTGCATAGCGGGGTTTTTTTTTGGGAAATTTTTTTTTTTTTAAAAATCACATTTTTTTTTTGCCCCTTTGCATAGGGTAAGAGTGATCTTCTATAGTTACCCTTCGGGGGCTTAACTTTTTCTCGGTCATTTTTTTTTTCATCCTTCTCCGCCCTCCAAACTTCAATACCTCTCATATAATGTCTTTTTTTATCATGTTTTCTACGTTATTTATGTTATACCTAATATTATTCTGGAATAAATAATAGGAGGTAATATTTATTGATAGTAATAGTATAATTTTACAATATTTTTTTAGTGGGATGAAATGTCATGAGTTACTGACACACCGTTTCTTCTCCCTCCAAAAACGAGTTGCTTACAGGGTAAAACATTAAATTCACCATCTAACATCGTTACAAGGGGGGGAGCTAAATGGGGAGAGGGAGAGGCGAGCAGTAGCATTCAGTGTCTGGCGAGTCGCCCTGGGTGTCGAATGTTAGCCGGGCGCTAATAAAATGTTGTGTAATTACGCTTTAAAATTAGTAATAAAGGTTATCATTTTTTACATTTATTCCAAATTTATATCAGAAAAACGATAAATACCCTAGAACTGTAATAAAGATGCTGAAATGAATAATATATGCCATATTATGTGAGTGGGGTAGAGGTGGAGGTTTCCACTCTGGGATAAGATCATTAGATAGATACATTGTTTACATCAGGGGAAACATGCCTAGATCAATATTGTCATAAGAAAAAAAAAATAGCATTTATTATTATAATTTTTAATAATTTACAATAATAATAATAAATAATTTAATAATAATAATATTGATGATAATAATAATAATAATAATAATCATCGCCTGAGGCCCCAAATATCAGCTATGAAACCTCATGCGGGGATTAGCATTCATGCAGGGAGTGTAGCAGGCATGCAGGGGTAGCAGGCATGCGGGGAGTGTAGCATTCATGCATTAAAAAAAAAAGAAGGGAAGAAACCCCCAGAGGGGGACTTGTTACCTGAAGCCCTTTTTTGGAGGGGATTTCCCTTCCAACCATTAACCCCTCCCCTGTCAGCAACTCTAGTTTCCCAGATGCTTCAATCTTCAATAAAGGTAAGTAAATGTTATTTTTTTTTTTTTTGAGTGATTATTTTTTTGTGGAACGAATTAATTGTATTTACATTATTTTTTTGGGAAATAAGGTTTTCAGATAACAAAAGATTCAGATTAAAATCCTCCGGGAACGGATTAATTTCGTTAACCGAGGGTCCACTGTACTATGGGGTACACAATCAAGTTCAAATTTGTCAAATTAGTTTTGGGAGATTTTAAAAAGCTATTTACCGAGTGGCTGTAAGAAGAAGATTGAGATGCGTGACCGAAGTTCTCATACAGCTTTTTTTTTTACTCGTTGGAGAGCCCGTCATAACTCCGAGTTGTGGTAAATGAGTAGTTTAAGGAGGTGAGACTGAATAAAAAAACCTGCCCCACATGGGCATATTGGGGAAAAACAAAACTGACCATGTGTTTGGTTTAATATAGCCACGGTCCCTCCGTTTCCTGGTTCAACAGACGCAGCTTCTTCTTCTGCACTTCTTGCAGTGGGTTGGAGCATCTTCCTTCAGTGGGTACCAGCTCATGTTGGCATTCGGGAAATGAAATGGCTGATCAAGTGGCCTCCCTGGGATCTGGCACATTCCCTCTTCTTCAGCATTGATCTCAATCTGATCTTTCAACAGCCCCTGCCCTTGGGTTTGCCATCCCACCGCTCAGTGGATGTTGCACTGACTTGCCTCCGGGCTGGGCATTCACAACTTGCAGCTCATCTGCACCGCCTTCGGATGACGGACTCTCCATACTACCCGTGGTGCCCCTCTCAGCCTGGGACGGTGGAGCATTTCCTACTGTGGTGACCCCATTACCACTCTCCTCCATGTGGCCCTGCACACATTCAGGGTGGTCTTTGACCCTACCTCTCCTCAATGGGGAGGGGTTTGACCCTCTAGACTGTACCTTTTCCTGGCTCCAGGGTGCATAGGAGACATTTAATATGCACAGTTATTAGTCTAACTCTTTCCGTTTTAGTCGAGGTTTCTTTTCTGGGCACTGGAAGGCAGGGTTCAATACAGCATGGGGGTTTAATGGTCTGATTCAATTATTGGGAAGTCATAAACCATGACCAATCATGCATACATTTTATAGTTTTGGTGTTATTACATTCAGAAAATGATTCTCTACCATTTCAAAAGTTTTTTAAAAGTGGACACTGGAAGCAATATTAAATTTGGGGGGTCTGAACAGTTGAAATGTAATTTTTTTTACACCAAATAATATTACCATTACCACCCATCCTCTCACATTTGCACACCTACTCACCCATCCTCTCACATACCTACCCATGCCACCACAAACATACACTAAACACCTCTCACACCAACCCCCCTCTCACACATCCACCCAAGCCCTCACACCCATCTCTCATACCAAATCCTCCCCCATATCAAAACACCCTAATGCTCCCTCTCATACCCACCCAGCCTCTCTCTCTCTCTCCCCACCCACCCACATTTACATCCTCTTTCATAACCACCTAACCACTCATGCTTTCTGAAAGCCACCCCTCATACCCACTTACCCTCTCTCACCCCCTTTTTCACTCCCACTTACATCCACCTACCCTGTAACCCATTCTCATAAAGTATATGCCCTACTCTCTGTTAGTCTGTAAATTAGAGTTCAATGAATGTTCAAATAATGAGATATTCTCCTGAAGCAATATGTTGCTCTCTAGAAGTTTTGTCAAGCTTGACAAAGCTTCTGGAGAGTGAAACATTGTCACAACATGTATACAGTGGACCCCGAGTTTCGTAAACTTCACTCCTGAGTCTGCTCAAGTGCCATTCCGAACGAATTTTCCCTTAAGGAAACATTTCACGAGGTTAGTCTATTTCAGACCCCCAAAAATACTTTTCCACAAGCACTTACAATATTATACTTACATAAATGTACGATTCCGGTTTACAAACTCGGGGTCCACTGTAGTTAGTTGCACATATTTCCTTTACCTAAAAGTTCATCAGTAGGCCTCTGCAGTGTTTCTCCATTCTTAAGTTCTTGTAAGAACATTTGGTATTGGCAGAGTTTTTTTTTTTAACACTTTGGCCATCTCCCACTAAGGCAGGGTGACCCAAAAAAAAAAGAAACACTTTCACCATCATTCACCTCTCTGCAGAGGTGCTCAGATATGATAGTTTAGATGTCACTCCAAACAGCCAATATCCTAAACCTCACCTTTAAAGTGCAGGCATTGTCTTCCTACCTCCAGGACTCAAGTCCGGCTAACTGGTTTACCTGAATCCCTTCACAACATATTACCCTGATCACAATCCAACAGCTCGTCAGGTCCCAAAAAACCCTTCGTCTCCATTCACTCCTATCTAACACGCTCACACATGCCTGCTGCATGTCCAGGCCCCTTGCACACAAAACGCCTTTTACCCTCCTTCCATCCTTTCCAAGGATGATCCTTACCCCTCCTCCTCCACAACATGATTTATACACCCTCCAAGTCATTCTATTTTGCACCATCCTTTTAAATCACCAAACCACCTCAATAACTGCACTTCAGCCCTCTGAATAATACTTTTGTAATTCCACACCTCCTCCTAATTTCCACACTATGAATTCTCTGCATAATATTTACACCACACATTGCCCTTAGACACAACATCTCCACTGCCTCCAGCCTCCTCCTTGCTGTAGCATTCACAACCCATGCTTCATACCCATATAAGAGTGTTGGTACCACTATACCTCGTATATTCCCTTTGTGTCCATGGATAAGTTCAATGTCTCCACAGATACCTCAATGCACCACCCACCTTTTTTCCTTCATCAACTCTATGGTTAACCTTGTCCTTCATAAAACATTTGCTGACAAATCTATTCCTAAATATCTGAACACATTCACTTCCATACTTCCTCCCTCTAATGTGATATCCAAATTTTCTTTACCTAACTTGTCTGATACCTCTCATCACCTTACTCTTTCTATGTTCACTTTCAACTTTACACACCCTCCCAAACTTGTCCACTAACCTTGTAACTTCTTTTTAGAATCTCCCAAAAGCACAGTACCATCAGCAAAAAGTAACTGTCAACTCCCATTTTGTATTTGATTCCCCATAATTTAATCCCACCCTCTTTTAACATCCTAGCATTTACTTCTTTTACAACTCCATCTATAAATATGTTAAACAACCATGGTGACATTACACGCCCCCGTCTAAGACCTACTTTTACTGGGAAGTAATCTCTCTCCTCCCACACACCCTAACCTGAGCCTCACTATCCTCTAAAAACTCTACAGCATTTAGTAACTTACTGCCCATTCCATACACTTGCAACATATGTCACATTACTCCCTATCCACCCATCATATGCCTTTTCTAAATCCATAAATGCAATGAACACATCCCTAAATATTGTTCACTTATATGCTTCAATGTAAACACTTGATCTACATCCCTTACCCATTCTAAAGCCTCCTTGTTCATCTACAATCCTGCTCTCTGCTTTACCTCTAATTCTTTCAATAATAACCCTATCATACATTTTACCTGGTATACTCAGTAACTTTATTCCCCCATAATTTTTACAATTTCTTTTTTCCCCCCTTTCCCCTTTTATAAAGGAATTATACACACACTGCTAATCCCTAGGTGCCTTTCCCTCTTTCATACATTCATTAAACAAAAGTACCAACCACTTCAAAACTATATTCTCCCCCGCTTTCAACATTTCTGTCATGATCCCATCAGTTCCAGCTGCTTTACCCCTTTCATTTTGCCTAATGCCTCAAACACCCCCTCCACATTCACATCTGGTTCTTCTTCACTCCTAAAAGATGTTATACCTTCCTGGCCAATGCATGAAATTACTGCCTTCCTCTCCTCATCAACATTTAACAGTTCCTCAAAATATTCCCGATTTTCCCATACAGTGGACCCCGGTTTCGAGTCATCGGAGTTCGTAAAATTCAGAATTAGTAACATTTTTTTGTAAAATATTGGTTCGCAATCGTAGATCCGCTCGGAAATAGTAATTGGGCCCGGACGCGTACAGTGGCCCGCACGGCCCAACACTCCATCCAGAGTCAGTGTGCCATTGTTTACCAGTGAGTGACGGTCACCCACGCATTCATACCATACATTTTAAATAAGCCACCATGGGCCCAAAGAAAGCTTTAGTGCCAGCACTGTGGCAAAGAAGGTCAGAAACACAATAGAACTGAAA
>WNWK01040083.1:0-17139 GCA_009830355.1 Cherax destructor | reverse complement strand
CTTCATAATTTCAAAATTATGTTAGAAAGAAATTTCACAGCAAAATGTTAGATATGAATTCATTTATTTCCAGGAAATTATGTTTGTACGAAATATATTTCAGACCAAAATGTTACATATCTATTATTTGATATAACTTCTCGAATTTCTGTTTATTAGAAATATATTCTAAATCAAATTGTCTGTTGTCTTGGCTTTGCCTTTATGTGTCATTACTCAAAAATATGAAATGGTCCACTGTATTTTTATAATTGGGTTGGTGGTCCATGGGCTGAAACGAGTTGAGAACCACTGCCCTAACATTTTTTTCCTTGAGTGAAGTTTACAGTCTTTGGCCACCTAGACTATACTCTGTCCACGGTCTTCTTTGCCCTTCCCCGATTTTCATGACTTTGCATTTGGCAGGGTTAAATTCAAGGAGCCAGTTACTGGAATAGGCTTGCAGCCTGTCCAGGTCTCTTTGTAGTCCTGCCTGATCCCCGACCAATTTAATTCTCCTCATTAACTTCATATCACCTGCAAACAAGGACACTTCATTCACATATACCAAAAACAGCACAGGTCCTAGGACTGACCCCTGTGGAACTCCACTCGTCACAGGCGCCCACTCTGACACCTCGTCACGTACCATGACTCGTTGTTGTCTTCCTGTCAGGTATTCTCTGATCCATTGCAGTGCCTTTCCTGTTATACGTGCCTGATCCTCTAGCTTTTGCATTAACCTCTTGTGAGGAACTGTGTCGAAGGCCTTCTTGCAGTCCAAGAAAATGCAGTCTATCCACCTCTTTCTCGTGTCTTGCTTCTGTTACCTTGTCATAAAACTCCAGTAGGTTTGTGGCAGGATTTTCCTTCCCTGAAACCGTGCTTGTTGACGTGTATAAGCTTGTGTCTTTCTAGGTGCTCCACCACTCTCCTCCTGATGATCTTCTCCATGACTTTGCATACTATACACGTCAGTGACACAGGTCTGTAGTTTAATGCCTCGTGTCTGTCTCCTTTCTTAAAAATTGAGGCTACATTTGCCATCTTCCATACATCAGGTAGTTGCCCAGTTTTAATGGATGTGTTGAAGATTTTTGTTAGTGGCACACACAACATCTCTGCTCCCTCTCTAAGGACCCACGGAGATATGTTGTCTGGTCCTACCGCCTTTGAGGTATCAAGTTCACAAAGCAGCTTCTTCACCTCCTCTTTTGTGTGTATTTCATTCAGCACTTGTTGGTGTACCTCCCTATTCTGAATTCTTGAAGTCCTTCCTGTCTCCACTGTAAACACTTCTTTAAATCTCATGTTGAGCTCCTCACATACCTCTCGGTCGTTTCTTGTGAGCTCCCCACCTTCCTTCCTCAGCCTGATTACCTGGTCCTTGACTGTTGTTTTCCTCCTGATGTGGCTATACAGCAGTTTCGGGTCAGACTTGACTTTCGATGCTATGTCATTTTCGTATTGTCGCTGAGCCTCCCTTCTTACCTGTGCTTATTCGTTTCTGGCTCTTCAGCTAATCTCTTTGTTTTCCTGGGTCCTTTGTCTTTTGTAATTTTTCCATTCTCTAGCTCACTTAGTTTTTGCCTCCCTACACCTTTGGGTGAACCAAGGACTCGTTCTGGTCTTCCCATTATTTCTGTTTCCCTTGGGAACAAACCTCTTCTCTGCCTCCTTGCATTTTGTTGTCACATAGTCCATAATTTCTGTTACTGGTTTTCCTGCCAATTCTCTCTCCCACTGAACGTCTTGGAGGAAGTTTCTCATGCTTGTGTAGTCCATCCTTTTGTAGTTTGTTTTTCCCCATCCTATTCCTGCTACCCTCTCCACTTGTAGCTCAACTATGTAATCAAAGCACAAATCCACATGATCACTAGCTCCAAGGGGCCTTTAGTACGTAATATCCTCGATGTCCGAACTACTCAAGGTGAATTCTAGGACCATTCTTGTTTGATCATCCTCACCTCTCTCTCTCTGGTAGTGTCTCTAACGTGTTGATGCATGAGGTTATCCAGTACCACATCCATCATCTTGACTCTCCATGTTTCCATGTCAATCTCCTTGTGATTGAAATCACCCATAACTAGTAACTTTGCTCTACCCATGTGAGGTCTTCTGGCCACCTCGGCTAGTGTGTCTACTATCGCTCTGTTGCTCTTGTCATGTTTTTCTCTTGGCCTCCTGCAGTTCTGTGGCAGGTTGTACATTACTGCAATCATCACCTTATGGCCCTCATACTGGATTGTTCCTACTATGTAGTCCCTTTCACCCATTACATCTATTTCCTCAAATCCCCACCGGTTTTTAATGAGCAATGCAACTCCTCCTCTCCCTGTGCTACCGGATATCATATCCTGAGGATATGATATCCAGATGGAAAGATCGCATCTGTTATCATCCTGGTGAGTTTCGTTTCTGTGAGTGCTATTATATCTGGGGATGTCTCCTTGATTCTTTCATGCCACTCCTCACACTTATTTGTTATTCCATCTGCATTTGTATACAAAACCTTCAACTTCTTTTCTAAAACTGTGGTCTGGAGGGTATGTTGGGGTTGGGGAAGCAGGAGACCTGATGAGGAACTATGGGTGGTTGCTGTGAAGGTGGAGTTTATAATGAGGTGGATGTGGACACTGGGTATGGCATGTGTGTTTTGGGTTAGAATGTTTGGTTGAATTGGGGGTGACCTAGTTGTAGGGCTTCTGTAGGTGGTTGTGAGGGAGGTTGTATTTGATTTTCCTCCTGAGGCTGGGTTCTGTCCACCTCCATCTTCACCTCTCTTTCCACCTTTCGTCTTTGTACCCTCTCTTTCAGTTTCTGCCTTTCTTCTCATGTACTGTCGCGGTCAAGATACACCTTCCGGTATAACGGCATGTCTTGCTTTCTCCTGCAGGATCCTGTTTCGAACTGATTCTACCTTGAAAATCACTTTGACTGGCCGGATTCTTCCTCTTGCAAACTCCCCTATTCTCAGAAAATTAGCCAGCTGGGTCATGTCATCTTCTATTGCTTTCATGACACTTTCAATCGGTTTTTTTCTCTCCTTGTCTTCTTGCTTCATGAGTTTTCCCTTCCACTTCCTGGAGCCTGTAAACAAAGACTGATCTCTCCCTTTCATTCTCCCACTGCGTATCCCTATGTATCCCCTGATTCGATTTAGTTGCCTCCATTGCAGCTTTCCTTTTCTCAATCTCTTCACTATCTGTTGTCCCTGGGCCCAATGGTCTGTCATTTTCCCTTCTTAGCTTTCCCTGGGCACTGCTGTGGTCTGTTAGGGCCTCTACTTATAGTTTAGTTCTTTCATTTTCTACAGTTCCCTCGATTGTTCCTGATATGATCCTCTTTTTTCGCGGGCTCCACGATGGTCTGATAGGGCCTCTGCATACAGTTTCACTCCTTTGTTCCCTATGGTCTCCTTGTTTGTGACTGCGGTAGCAGTTTGTGATGTCATGCCCACAGTGCTCTGTAGTTCTTTAGGCTGTTTCAGATTTTTCAGTCCCTTTTCTAATTTCTGTATCTTAGCCTCTGCTGCTGTGACTTGCATTTCCCACTTCCTGCTCCCTGCAGCTATCCTTTCCTCCATTTTCATGCTAAGCTCTTCTAGCTTCCTTCCCGACTCATGTTCCTTTTTTCATGAGCTCTGCTGCCCAATCTTCTTTTGCAGACTCATCCTCCAGTCCCCTGGCTTTCTGTCCTGCTCTCTGACAATCCATTTTTTTTGGTTGCCACAGAATGAAAAACGTATGTATTTCTGTGGTTGTTTTGTGATGTGTTTTCTGAGTGTATGTGGGGGGGGGGGAGGGAGAGAGGAGGAAGCTGGAGACAGTAGCAACATGAGAGATGGGGAGGGAAAAAGAGGGGGTCATATGGGGAGAGAGAGGAGGAGGAGGGAGAAGCAAAGGGGAGAGAGAATTGTAGAGGGAGAGGGGGAAGAGGGAAAGGAGGGGGTTAGAAGAAGGAGGGTGTGAGAGAAAGAGGAGGTTCAGGGGAAGAGTGTGGGGAGGGTGTGGGGAGAGAGTGTGTGGGTCTGTATATGTGGGAATGTGTAGGTGTGAACGTGTGTACTCATCTAGTGTGTGTGTGTGCATGTGTGGAACTATATGAGTGTGGGTTTATTAAGTGTGTGAAAAGTGGTGGGATTGTGTTATGGCGTATGAGTGTGTATATGGTGTTTGAGTGTGACACATGGTCTTCCATGCTCCTCTGATCTGACCTCACGAACACCCACCTACTAGTTTATGTCCTCTATGCTTATCCTTCTTCCTAGTCTAATAACCACCTGTCTGGTCGCTTTGTTCTACTATAAATTACTAATTGCTATTCGTTACTGAGTACTTGATATTCTATTCTTTAGCGTACTTGGAGACTTGGGCCATTCACAAACAGCTTGACGGTTAATTTGAACTCACACCCGACTCCCCGAAAACCACGCATAGGTAAGATACTTGCGATGCAGCCTGTAGCAGCTTGTAGCAGTTTGTAGCAGCTTGTAGCAGCTTGTAGCAGCTTGTAGTAGCCTGTAGATTGTCCAACTCGATGTGATGTCCTGGCGTATATCCACTTTGTAGTAGGGGACCTAAATGCTAAAGTGGGAGAAACATGTAGAGAGGGTGTGGTAGGTAAGTTTGGGGTACCAGGTGTAAATGATAATGGGAGCCCTTTGATTGAACTTTGTATAGAAAGGGGTTTAGTTATAGGTAATACATATTTTAAGAAAAATAGGTTAAATAAGTATACAAGATATGATGTAGGGCGTAATGACAGTAGTTTGTTGGACTATGTATTGGTAGATAAAAGACTGTTGAGTAGACTTCAGGATGTACATGTTTATAGAGGGGCCACAGATATATCAGATAACTTTTTAGTTGTAGCTAAAGTGGGAGTAAAAGGTAGATGGGATACAAGGAAAATATAAGAAGAAAGTAAGAGAGAGGTGAAGGTTTATAAACTAAAAGAGGAGGCAGTTAGGGTAAGATATAAACAACTATTGGAGGATAGATGGGCTAGTGAGAGTGTAGGCAATGGGGTCGAAGATGTATGGAGTAGGTTAAAGAATGTAGTGTTAGAGTGTTCAGCAGAAGTTTGTGGTTACAGGCGAGTGGGTGCGGGAGGGAAGAGGAGCGATTGGTGGAATGATGATGTAAAGAGAGTAGTAAGGGAGAAAAAGTTAGCATATGAGAGGTTTTTACAAAGTAGAAGTGATGCAAGGAGGGAAGAGTATATGAACAAAAAAAGAGAGGTTAAGAGAGTGGTCAAGCAATGTAAAAAGAGAGCAAATGAGAGAATGGGTGAGATGTTATCAACAAATTTTGTTGAAAATAAGAAAAAGTTTTGGAGTGAGATTAATAAGTTGAGGAAGCCTTGGGAACAAATGGATTTGACAGTTAAAAATAGGAGAGGAGAGTTATTAAATGGAGAGTTAGAGGTATCGGGAAGATGGAGGGAATATTTTGAGGAGTTGTTAAATGTTGATAAAGACAGGAAAGCTGTGATTTCGTGTATAGGGCAAGGAGGAATAACATCTTGTAGGAGTGCGGAAGAGCCAGTTGTGAGTGTGGGGGAAATTCGTGAGGCAGTGGGTAGAGAATGAAAGGGGGTAAGGCAGCTGGGATTGATGGGATAAAGGTAGAAATGTTAAAAGCAGGCGGAGATATAGTTTTGGAGTGGTTGGTGCTATTATTTAATACATGTATGGAAGAGGGTAAGGTACCTAGGGACTGGAAGAGAGCGTGTATTGTTCCTTTGTATAAAGGCAAAGGGGACAAAAGAGAGTGCAAAAATTATAGGGGAATAAGTCTGCTGAGTATACCAGGTAAAGTGTATGGTAGAGTTATTATTGAAAGAATTAAGAGTAAGACGGAGAGCAGAATAGCAGATGAACAAGGTGGCTTTAGGAAAGGTAGGGGGTGTGTAGACCAAGTGTGTGCAGTAAAACATATAGGTGAACAGTATTTGGATAAGGGTAAAGAGGTTTTTGTGGCATTTATGGATTTGGAAAAGGCGTATGATAGGGTGGATAGGGGGACAATGTGGCAGATGTTGCAGGTATATGGAATAGGAGGTAGGTTACTGAAAGCAGTGAAGAGCTTTTATAAGGATAGTGAGGCTCAGGTTAGAGTGTGTAGGAGAGAGGGAGATTATTTCTCGGTAAACGTAGGCCTTAGACAAGGATGTGTGATGTCACCGTGGTTGTTCAATATATTTATAGATGGGGTTGTAAGAGAAGTGAATGTGAGGGTCTTGGCAAGAGGTGTGGGGTTAAAAGACAAAGAATCAAATACAAAGTGGGAGTTGTCACAGTTGCTTTTTGCTGATGACACTGTGCTTTTGGGAGATTCTGAAGAGAAGTTGCAGAGGTTGGTGGATGAATTTGGTAAGGTATGTAAAAGAAGAAAATTGAAAGTGAATATAGGAAAGAGTAAGGTGATGAGGATAACAAAAAAGATTAGGTGACGAAAGATTGGATATCAGATTGGAGGGAGAGAGTATGGAGGAGGTGAATGTATTCAGATATTTGGGAGTGGACATGTCAGCAGATGGGTCTATGAAGGATGAGGTGAATCATAGAATTGATGAGGGGAAAAGGGTGAGTGGTGCACTTGAGTCTGTGGAGACAAAGAACTTTGTCCATGGAAGTTAAGAGGGAATGTATGAGAGTATAGTTATACCAACACTCTTATATGGGTGTGAAGCATGGGTGATGAATGTTGCAACGAGGAGAAGGCTGGAGGCAGTGGAGATGTCATGTCTGAGGTCAATGTGTGGTGTGAATATAATGCAGAGAATTCGGAGTTTGGAAATTAGGAGGAGGTGCAGGATTACCAAAACTATTATCCAGAGGGCTGAGGAGGGGTTGTTGAGGGGGTTCGGACATGTAGAGAGAATGGAACGAAACAGAATGACCTCGAGAGTGTATAAATCTGTAGTGGAGGGAAGGCGGGGTAGGGGTTCGCCCTAGGAAAGGTTGGAGGGAGGGGGTAAAAGAGGTTTTGTGTGCGAGGGGCTTGTATTTCCAGCAAGCATGCGTGTGCGTATTTGATAGGAGTGAATGGAGACAAATGGTTTTTAATACTTGACGTGCTGTTGGAGTGTGAGCAAAGTAACATTTATGAAGGGATTCAGGGAAACCGGCAGGCCGGACTTGAGTCCTGGAGATGGGAAGTACAGTGTCTGCACTCTGAAGGAGGGGTGTTAATGTTGCAGTTTTATAACTGTAGTGTAAAGCACCCCTCTGGCAAGACAGTGATGGAGTGAATGATGATGAAAGTTTTTCTTTTTCGGACCACCCTGCCTTGGTGAAACGGCCAATGTGTTAATAAAAAAAAATATAATATACCCTATTCACTGTATTTCTTCCACTTGTCACACATTTATTTCACTTTATTATCTTGGGTGACACATGTGCCAACGTCGCCTGGAGCACACTAGGCCTACCCACTCTGACCTCGCCACCAAATATGAGTTACTCGTTCACTTAAAAAATTGAGGCTTTCCCCACACTTACGTGGCTCAGGGCAACTTGTAAATCACTTCAAGGGTTGTTTACTACCCTGACACACTTGATGACCCCTTCATTACCCTTGGGTAGTCCTCAAAAATACTTATATTCACGGAGCACTAAAGTTGTGACTTGCACACATGGTGTGTATTCATCTATTTGTACTCACCTATTTGTAGTTGCAGGGATCGAGACTCAGCTCCTGGCCCCGCCTCTTCACTTACCGCTACTGGGTCCTCTCTCTCCCTGCTCCATGAGCTTTATCATACCTCGTCTTAAAGCTATGTATGGTTCCTGCCTCCACTACCTCACTTGCCAGACTATTCCACTTCCTGACAACTCTGTGACTGAAGAAATACTTCCTAACATTCCTTTGACTCATCTGAGTCTTCAACTTCCAATTGTGACCCTAACGTACACAGTGTACAGGGTCCTGAACGATTCTTTATTAAGATGTCGGAATGCTGTTCTTAGGTTTGCTAGGAGCCCATATGCTGCAGCAGTTATTTGGTTGATGTGCGCCTCAGGAGATGTGCCTGGTGTTATACTCACCCCAAGATCTTTTTCCTTGATTGAGGTTTGTAGTCTCTGGCCCTCTAGACTGTACTCCGTCTGCGGTCTTCTTTGCCCTTCCCCAATCTTCATGACTTTGCACTTGGTGGGGTTGAACTCCAGGAGCCAATTGCTGGACCAGGCTTGCAGCCTGTCCAGATCCCTTTGTAGTTCTGCCTGATCCTCGTCCGATTGAATTCTTCTCATCAACTTCACATCATCTGCAAACAGGGACACTTCAGAGTCTATTCCTTCTGTCATGTCGTTCACAAATACCAGAAACAGCACCGGTCCTAGAACTGACCCCTGTGGAACCCCACTCGTCACCGGCGCGCACTCTGACACCTCGCCACGTACCATGACTCGCTGCTGTCTTCCTGACAGGTATTCCCTGATCCATTGTAGTGCCTTCCCTGTTATCCCTGCCTGGTCCTCCAGCTTCTGCACTAATCTCTTGTGTGGATCTGTGTCAAACGCCTTCTTAGAGTCCAAGAATATGCAATCTACCCACCCCTCTCTCTCTTGTCTTACTGCTGTCACCCCTGTCGTAGAACTCCAGTAGGTTTGTGACAAAGGATTTCCCGTCCCTGAAACCGTGTTGGCCGTCGTTGATGAGACCATTCCTTTCTAGGTGCTCCACCACTCTTCACCTGATAATCTTCTCCATGATCTTGCATACTATACATGTCAGTGACACTGGTCTGTAGTTTAGTGCTACGTTCCTGTCTCCTTTTTTAAAAATTGGAACTACATTTGCTGTCTTCCATACCTCAGGTAGTTGCCCTGTTTCGATAGATGTGTTGAAGATCATTGTTAGGGGTACACATAGCTCCTCTGCTCCCTCTCTCAGGACCCATGGAGAGATGCTATCTGGCCCCTTCGCCTTTGAGGTATCTAGCTCGCTTAGTAGCCTCTTCACTTCCTCCTCAGTTGTGTGTATTGTGTCCAGCACCTGATGGTGTACCCTACCTCTCCTCCTTTCTGGAGGCCCCTCTATCTCCTCTGTGAACACCTCTTTGAATCTCTGGTTGAGCTCCTCAGACACTTCGCGGTCATTTCTTGTGACCTTCCCTCCTACCTTCCTCAGCCTGATCACCTGGTCCTTGACTGTTGTTCTCCTCCTGATGTGCCCGTACAACAGCTTCGGGTCTGATTTGGCTTTCGCTGCTATGTCATTCTCGTACTGTCTTTGGGCCTCCCTCTTACATGTGCATAATCATTTCTGGCTCTACGACTGCTCTCCTTATTCTCCTGGGTCCTTTGCCTTCTGTAACTCTTCCATTCCCTGGCACATTTGGTTTTGGCTTCCCTACACATTTGGGTGAACCATGGGCTCATCCTGGCTTTTTCACTTCTCCTGTTACCCTTGGGTATAAACCTCTCCTCAGCTTCCTTGCAAATTGTTGTCATATATTCCATCATCTGCTGACTTCCCTGCCAACTGTGTGTGTGTGTGTGTGTGTGTGTGTGTGTGTGTGTGTGTGTGTGTGTGTGTGTGTGTGTGTGTGTGTGGCGCTAGCTCATATTATCTTGTTTATTTTCTTAATACCATACCCAATTTTCCTTAAATTTCAAAAACTCTGGAGTTTACCAATGCTCATTCTCGAGAGAGTTTTTCCGTATTTAAAGAGCCAACCAAAGGCTGGTCTTTGAAAATACCGGATCAAGCAGGTTGTTGCAGCTGGTGGCCCATTGATCTACATATCCACCATAAGCGGAGGTTCATTTTCCTCTAGAATTCCACGTATTAGCCATTTATTAACAAGTCTTTTCTAAAAGTATGAAATATCAAAATTAATTTTTTATAATTCATTTTCAAGCATGTCCTAAAAACTTTTTTTTAATCCGCTGTTCACAATAGTTTTATTCAAAGCTATGTTGTGAATTTTTAATTTGCAATTTTTCCGTCCATATGAAAGGTATTTAGATTTTAGTCTATATAATAATTATTCACTTTTGAGTTAATGTGAGTTCCCGCACTCGCTAGATGGTGCATGGAGACGTAAGTGTTTCTGTGCATGGAGACGTAAGTGTTTCTCAGTATGGAGACGTAAGTGTTTCTCAGTATGGAGACGTAAGTGTTTCTCAGTATGGAGACGTAAGTGTTTCTCAGCATGGAGACGTAAGTGTTTCTCAGCATGGAGACGTAAGTGTTTCTCAGTATGGAGACGTAAGAGTTTCTCAGTATGGAGACGTAAGTGTTTCTCAGTATGGAGACGTAAGTGTTTCTCAGTGTGGAGACGTAAGTGTTTCTCAGTATGGAGACGTAAGTGTTTCTCAGTATGGAGACGTAAGAGTTTCTCAGTATGGAGACGTAAGTGTTTCTCAGTGGAACGTGACTCACGAAATCGTAATGATACGATTACAAACAAACCATACCACGGGTGGGGTTTTGAGACTCTCTGACCGAGGGTTAGAACCCCACCCGTGGTATGGTTTATTTCTCAGTGTATACAAAGATAAGTATCTCTCTCTGCATATATATCAATACGTGTGAATCAGTGAATATACACCAAGAAGTGTGTATGTGAGAGTATATGTAGTACTCTGAGAAGGGTAAATGTCACTGTATTTTCTCAGAAATGTGAATATCTCACAAGATATTTTCAGTGAGAGGTACTCACCTAATTGTACTCACCTAATTGTACTCACCTAATTGTGGTTGCAGGGGTCGAGACTCAGCTCCTGGCCCCGCCTCTTCGCTGTCCGCTACTGGGTCTCTGCTCTCCCTGCTCCATGAGCTTTATCATACCTCGTCTTAAAACTATGTATGGTTCCTGCCTCCACTATATCTTTCTCTAGACTATTCCACTTCCTGACTACTCTGTGGCTGAAGAAATGCTTCCTAACATCCCTTTGACTCATCTGAGTCTTCAGCTTCCAGTTGTGTCCCCTTTTTTCTGTGTTCCCTCTCTGAAACATCCTGTCACTGTCTACCTTGTCGATTCCCCGCAGTATTTTGTATGTCGTTATCATGTCTCCTCTGACCCTTCTTTCTTCCAGTGTTGTTAGTCCTATTTCCCTCAACCTTTCTTCATAAGACAGACCCCTGAGTTGTGGAACTAACCTTGTCGCAAACCTTTGCACTCTCTCTAGTTTCCTAACGTGCTTGACCAGGTGTGGGTTCCAGACTGGTGCTGCATATTCTAGTATGGGCCTGACGTACACGGTGTACAGTGTCTTGAACGATTCCTTGTTAAGGTAACGGAACGCTAATCTTAGGTTTGCCAGTCGCCCATATGCTGCCGCAGTTATCTGGTTGATGTGTGCCTCCGGAGACGTGCTTGGCGTTATACTCACCCCAAGGTCTTTCTCCTTTGCCGAGGTTTGTAGCCTTTGTCCGCCTAGCCTGTACTCTGTCAGCGGTCTTCTTTGCCCTTCTCCGATCTTCATGACTTTGCATTTGGTGGGATTGAATTCGAGAAGCCAGTTGCTAGACCAGATGTCAAGCTTGTCCAGGTCTGTTTGAAGTCCTGCTTGGTCCTCTTCCGATGTGATTCTCCTCATTAATTTCACATCATCTGTGAACAGAGACACTTCTGAGTCCATCCCGTCCGTCATGTCATTTACATATACCAAGAATAACACTGGTCCTAGGACTGACCCCTGCGGTACGCCGCTCGTCACAGGCGCCCACTGTGATACCTCATCACGCACCATGACCCGTTGTTGCCTCCCTGTGAGGTATTCCCTGATCTATTCCAGTGCCCTTCCTGTTATACATGCTTGTTCTTCCAACTTCTTTACTAATCTCATGTGAGGAACTGTGTCGAAGGCCTTCCTGCAGTCCAGGAAAATGCAATCAACCCACCCTTCTCTCTCTTGCCTTACCTCTGTTACTTTATCATAGAACTCTAGGAGGTTTGTTACACATGATTTGCCTTCCCGGAATCCGTGCTGTCTGGTGTTTATTATCCTGTTCAGCTCGAGGTGCTCCACCATTCTTTTCCTGATGATTTTCTCTAGGACTTTGCACACTATACATGTAAGTGACACCGGTCTATAGTTTAGTGCCTCTTTTCTGTCTCCTTTTTTAAAGATGGGGACTACGTTGGCCTTCTTCCATACTTCAGGTATCTGCCCATTTTCAAGGGATGTGTTGAATATTATGGTAAGTGGCACACTCAGTACCTCAGCTCCTTCCCAAAGAACCCACGGGGAGACATTGTCCGGACCCATCGCCTTTGAGGTATCAAGGTCACGGAGTAACTGCTTCACCTCCTCCTCAGTTGTGTGTATGCCCTCTAGCACTTGATACATCCCTTGTTGGTGATGCACCCCGTCCTGTCTACCCAGCTGCCTTCCTTCCTCCACTGTGAATACTTCCTTAAACCTCAAGTTGAGCTCCTCACATACCTCTTGATCGTTACTTGTGAGTTCCCCATCTTCTCTCCTCAGCCTTATCAACTGGTCTTTAACTGTTGTCTTCCTTCTGATGTGACTGTACATCAGTTTCGGGTCGGACTTAACTTTCGATGCTATTTCATTTTCGTACTGTTTCTGGGCCTCCCTCCGTACCTGTGCATACTCGTTTCTAGCTCTTCTACTAATCTCTTTGTTTACTTGGGTTCTTTGCCTTCTGTACCTTTTCCATTCTCTGACACTCTGAGTCTTTGCCTCCCTGCACCTTTGGGTAAACCATGGGCTCTTTCTGGCCTTCCCATTTAATCTTTTTCCTCTGGGTATAAACAGTTCCTCTGCCTCCTTGCACTTTGCCCCTACGTATTCCATCATTTCATTTATTGTCTGTCCGTCCATTTCCCTTTCCTACTGAACCTCCTGCAGGAAATTCCTCATGCCTGTGTAGTTTCCTCTTTTAAAATCTGGTTTGTCTCTTTTGGTACCGTTTTTCCTCTCCACCTGTAGCTCTGCAATGTACTCAAAGCTCAGCACCATATGGTCACTGGCTCCCAGGGGGCTCTCGTGTGTTATGTCTTCAATATTTGAGCTGTTCAGGGTGAATACAAGGTCCAGTCTTGCTGGTTCATCTTCTCCTCTCACTCTTGTCGTGTCCCTGACATGTTGGTGCATCAGGTTTTCCAGTACTGCATCCATCATCTTGGCTCTCCAAGTTTCTGGACCCCCATGTGGTTCTTGGTTCTCCCAGTCGATCTCCCTGTGGTTGAAATTGCCCATGATCAGTAGCTTCGCTCTGCTCATGTGCGCTTTTCTTGCCACCTCCGCCAGAGTGGCCACCATCGCTCTGTTGTTCTCATCATATTCCTCACCTGGGCTCCTGCAGATCTGTTGTGGGTTATACATCACTGCAATGATTATCTTGTGCTCCCCAGACTGGATGGTAACTACTATGAAGTCCCTTTCTCTACACACCTCTATTCCTTCCATTTCCTCGAATCTCCAAGGGTTCCTTACAAGCAGTGCGACCCCTCCTCCCCCCCCTGCTCCTATTTTTCCTCAGGATCTGATATCCTTGTGGGAAGATTGCATCTGATACTGTCTCATTTAGTTTAGTTTCTGTGACAGCTATGATGTCTGGGGACACCTCACCTATTCTTTCATTCCACTCTTCATACTTATTCGTAATTCCATCTGCGTTTGTGTACCAAACCTTCAACCATGTTTCCAATACTGTGTCCCTGGGGAGATCTTGGTGGGTTGGGGGGGTGTGGGCGGGGTGCCCATAGGGGGTTGCAGCATGGGGGGGATTGTATGGTTAGGGTATGGGTTGGTGGGGTGGAGTTTGTGGTGGGGGTGGGGGGTAGCTGTGATGGTGGGTTTTGGGTTGCTGGGGTGGGGACAGGGGGACTGATGAGTGTGTGTGGTGTTAAAGTGTATGGTTGTCGTGGGGTTAATGTGATTTGAGGCCCACCGTGGGTACTTCCAGTGTGTGTGTTTGTCCTGCTTGGGCTTGGTGTCCTCTGTATCTCGCTGTCTCCTCTCTCTCCTCTCTTCGCCTTCTTATCTGCTCCTTCCGGGCCTCCCTTTCTTCCTGCGTTCTGTCCCGATCTAGGTATACATTCCGGTACCCCTGATTCGTCCTCAGCCGTGCTTTCTCTTGCAGGATCGTGGTGTGGGCTAATTCTGCTTTGAAGATTACCTTGAGAGGTCGATTTCTTCCTCTTGTGTACCACCCGATTCTCAGAAAATTTGTCACTTGGGACGTGTTTCTCCCTATTGCTAGCATGATACTTTCGATCCTTTCTTTCTCCTCCTGTTTTCTTCTGTCGTGGGTGTCCCCTTCGACTTCCTTCAGGCCATATATAAAGATCGACTTCTCCCTTTCCTCCTCCCACTGTGTCTCCCATTGCCTCATCAGAGATGCATTAGCCTCTCCCGGTGCTGTCATGATTGTATCCCCGTGTTCCTTTGTGTGTCCGGCCTGCTCATACGTCCCTGTCTGCTGCAGTGTGTTGTTGGGGTCCCTGTGTTTAGTGTGTCTGCTGCTTTGTCTACCCTCTCTTCCCTTTTTTTGAGTTCCTCCTCGGTGATCACCAATATCTTCCTCTCTCATTCCTTTTCCCTTTTGATGATTTCCTCCTCCCACTGTGGCCTTCCCGGATCGGCCATCCTCCTCCTTGTTGACACCCCTCTCCCTGAGCCGCCCATATTCCCACGGAGTGCCCTTGTGGATGTATTGTGAGTATCAGAAGAAGGGAGAAAGAAGAGGGATAGGGAAGGAGGTGAGGGAGAAAGGAGAAAGAATAGGGAAGGAGGTGAGGGGGAGAGAGATAGCTTAGAGGTAGTGTGGAAGAGGGTGGATAGAGAGATAGAGAGGGAGAGGGGGAGAGGGAGGTAGAGAGATAGAGAGAGAGATAGGTAGAGGGAGAGAGAGGGAGGTAGAGGGAGGTAGAGGGAGGGAGAGAGATGGAGGGAAATAGAGAGATAGAGGGAGAGGGAGATAGAGGGAGAGTGAGAGAGAGAGGTAGGGAGAGGGATAGAGAGAGGTAGGGAGAGGGAGGGATAGGGAGGGGGAGATAGGGGGAGAGGGAGGTATAGAGAGGGGAGATAGAGGGGAGAGGGAGGTATAGAGAGGGGAGGGAGAGAGAGAGGGAGGGTTTGTGTGTGAGGGAGAAAGGGAGGGAGATGGGGGAGGGGGAGGTATGGACTACTCTCCTAATATTATGCTAGAATTTTGCTGGTACTAATTATATAACGAATAGTATTACTAAGCTAGGCTAAGACAAGCCCAGAAAAGAGATAGAGGGAGAGAAAGAGATAGAGGGGGAGAGCGAGAGAGAGAGATAGAGGAAGAGGGAGAGAGGGTGTAGAGGGAGAGAGGGTATAGGGGGAGGGAGGGTATAGAGGGAGGGAAGGTATAGGGGGAGAGGGGAGAGAGAGATAGAGGGAGAGAGGGTATAGGGGGGGGAGATAGAGGGGGAGAGAGAGATAGAGGGGGAGAGAGAGAGAGATAGAGGGAAAGAGAGATGGGGGAAGAGAGAGAAATGGTATAGAAGGAGAGGGAGAGAGAGAGAGAGAGAGGGAGGGTGTGTGTGTGGGGGAGAAGGGGAGAGAGAGAGGTAGGGAGAGGGTGTAGTGTTAGTATGGGAGGGTATGGTAGGGTCGGAAGGTGACCGTCGTGTCAGGTGTCAGCTGTTACATCCACTTGTTGTGAGAACTTCCAGCGTTTTTGGAATACTTCAGAAAGTTTGGAATATTAGCCTAATATTGTGCTAGAAATTTGCTAGTTGTAATTCCAAAAAAGAAAAAAGGGTAACACTATTAATCTAGGCTAAGACAAGCCCAACTGTTGGTTTATGTGAGTGTGTGTGTGTGTGAGTGTGTGTGTGTGAGTGTGTGTGTGTGTGTGAGTGTGTGTGTGTGTGCGTGTGTTTGTTTACCGCTGTCTCACCGCGCCTGCGCTCCGCCACGTCTTTGAATTTTCTTCCTACCTTTCTTAGCTACAAAATCTAAAAAGAATACTACTACCTATATAACTGATAAAAATATTATTGCTAATACAAGAATAGCTGTATGGTCTACTACACCTCGACTACTTCAAGTGTGTGTGTGTGTGTGCGTCTTGGCACCTCGTCCACAGTGTCTACCTATTCTAATTCTAATTCTTGAATACTACTAAGCTCTGGTACTAAAAGTTACTACTTATATACTGGTAATAATATTATTGCTAATACACGAACAATTGTATGGTATACTACATCTATATCCCGACTAATTCAAGTGTATGTGTGTGTGGCGTGCGTACACGTGTGTACATTTGGTTGGTAGCCCTGCGCCCTAACTTGTCTTCCTACCTATGAAATACTTATGTAGTCAGCTCCTCCGAGCAGGGATTTTTCCCACAGCTTCAGCAACTCAGGGCCAGAAACCTGCAAACCTGCAAACCACAATTAGGATTGTGTACATTACATCCGATGTCTGCTGGGTCTGTCAGATTGTTGATATTCTCCTGGAGTGGCACCCTGCTGGGTACTGTACCTCTTCGTTTCTTTTCTATTGGGCTCACTGTATGCAATCACCGTATTGCTCACTGATTGCCTTGCACTTGTCTCCCTTACTTGGGTACCTCCAGTAGATATGCTCCCCACTGCTTTATAGTTCACTACGATATATTCTCCACTTCCTGCGGTGTGGCAACCGCTGTTAGGCCTAACTCCGTCTCCCCTCACGGAACTTTCACTATTTACTGTGCTTTTTCCTCTGTGATCACTCGTATTTCCCTGCTTTTTGGTTTTAAATGAGTATGACACTTTAGCCTATGCCCACGCCTGTTTGTTGCACTCGGATTCCCCCTAGGACCACCAAATACGACCCAATTTAGCGGAGCTCAAAACGCACGTGACTGCTTTGGGACTGTGTATGTCTGTATGCCCTGAGAGGTGGGTATGTCTGTATGTGCTGAGAGGTGTGTATGTCTGTATGTGCTGAGAGGTGTGTATGTCTGTATGCACTGAGAGGTGTATATGTCTGTATGCGGTGAGAGGTGTGTTTCTCTGTATGCGCTGAGAGGTGTGTATGTCTGTATGTGCTGAGAAGTATGTATGTCTGTATGTGCTGAGAGGTATGTATGTCTGTATGCGCTGAGAGCTGTGTATGTCTGTATGCGCTGAGAGGTGTGTATGTCTGTATGCGCTGAGAAGTATGTATGTCTGTATGTGCTGAGAGGTATGTATGTCTGTATGCGCTGA